>JAODUE010002841.1:0-11518 GCA_027564755.1 Amblyopsis hoosieri
TCACATGAAAAGATATGCTCACATATTTGCAAATATGTGAGGGGTGTACTCACTTTTGTGAGATACTGTATGTATACAAGTTAGAAAAGTTAGGTTGAAGCGAATGTGATTGCTAAATGTATTTGCCACAGGTTTACTGGCTATAGTCACTGCAGTTTACCTTAACATATTTTTCTTTTGGAGAAAACATTAGCCATAAAAACTATGTCAATATTTTTAAAGCTGCTTCCTAAATACTTGATTTCCAGTCACGGGTACCAGTTTCAAACTTGGAATAAGATCTTATACATTTGAACTATATGTACACAGCATAAGATATTTAGCAGCACATATTTATCTATATATTAATTTTATTTTTAGGGTTGTTATAAAAATGGTATCTGTCTTTAAAGTTTTACATTCATAACCAGCAATTTAGTCATCATTTTACATGGCTTTAGCATTTGTCAAGAACGAGTAGTTGGAATAAAGGCAATCCAGCCCACCTGCCACAGCATAACAACATATTCACTTGCATGTGTGGTGGTGAGAGCAGGTGCAGACTGAAATAAACACGCAAACACAAAGAAACGCACTGCACGACTCAGCTCGCATTCAATACAAAATTCTCTTAGTGGTGTGCCCCATGTCATTCTTAGCCAACACTCCAAACACACCCACTGGCATCATTGTCATCAGTGTGTCCAATGTGTAGCATAACCATTGACACCATTGTTTTCACGTTGAATCAGAGAAGAGCATAGGTGTGTGTGTTTGTTTGCATGTGGAGCACTGAGCACAGGCTGCTAATGTCCTGAAATATCACTGGCCCTGGGCCCTGATGTTTTTGAAGGGCCCCGGTGTGTCCACGCTACGTTGTACTTATTGGTCCGAACATTCTCCTGCACCCTCTAGAGGAGTGGCGTACCAGTGATCTCTCTGCGTTCAGGAAAGATAAATGCCTGCCAAGAGTCCAATGAATGCGAACAACAGTGGGCCAAACAGCAGGCCACAAAAACGTGAGGAGCCGGGCCGTCCACATATGCTGCGGGCTGAACAACGCTCACATGGCCAAACACAAAGCGATCGTTTGTATTTTACTACTCCAGACTGCAGTGTTTCAGCAGGACAAATGCACAGGCTGACGGAAGAACCAGCGTAGCTCTTCAACCACTTCTGTCGGTGCTTAGCTCACTGTTCCAATTGGAGGGTGTGTCAACATACTCCATCATAATTATTGCATTTCATATAAGAAACAGATGGCATGCATTTAAGATGTTGAGATGTAATAAAAAGTATATTTGTAATGATACAAAATTGTGATTATGACTTATTCACTAATACTTAAAAGAGCATAGCTATAATTTATAGCCTTACAATAGCACTGTAGCCTAGCAGGAAAAAGGTCCCGGGTTCAAACCATGGTCGTCCGGCCTTTCTGTGTGGAGTTTGCATGTTCTCCCCGTGTCTGCATGGGTTTAGGTTAGGTTAACTCTCTCCTGTCAGTGCCATTGGCCACTGGACTTTATCTGAAGTTGGTCTCCGAGCCCTGCACAGTGGCTGCCCACTGCTCCCTTGAGGGATAGGTTAAATGCAAAGGATGAATTTCACTACATGTATGTGTATGTGACAATAAAAGCACCTTTACCTTACTAATGATATCCCAGCAGGCATTTTTCCTGCTTTGGGAAGGCTCTATAAGGCACATTTACTTTCTATTAAAGTATCCCACAATTCTATCATATTACAAAAGTTAGGTTGCTAATAATTTGCAACAGGCATGTGTATTAAAATTATGACTAAATACATTCATTCTTATTTTTATTTTTATTTTACAGTGACAGATTATTAAATCTGATAGATTACATTGGAATTCATTAGTCATTTAGCAAGAAAAGCAGAATATAAGACTTAATTCTCAATATAGACATTAGTGTATTTACGCAGCTTTAGTCCACTGGTGTTACTGTTAGGTAACTGCTTGCTGCTGACATAAATAGTCTGTCAGAACCATTGTGTGTATGTGGGACAGATGGGGTGGTTGACTTGGATCATTTTCCCAGTTATTCTCCAACGGAGCTTCCATGAACAACTGTGATACTGTATCCGTGAATAAATACATAATTAAATTATATAAATTATTTGGATGCAGTTGCATTCGATAGTTGTAGTTTTTATGACATTTTGTGTATACTGGGTATTGTTTGTAGTTCTGGGACATTTATGTTCCATGTGACCTTTTCTATTGTATGAACTTGTGGACAAATTGACTGCAGGGAATTGGCATTTTATCAATACACATCAATACACAGAATGTGCCTGTACAATTCAAGGCTTGTAGTATATTACTCATGTAAAGACATAGTCACAAATGTGTTTGAGTCAATAGCTATTTCTGTTGCTTGACCATGCTGTTACTTAGCAACAAAATAGTGACAAGGAAAGCTTTGGAACAGAGATGGGGAGAAAGAGCGAGAGAAAGAGAGAGAGAGAGAGAGAGAGAGAGAGAGAGAGAGAGAGAAATACACAGTCTCCTCATATTATCAATATCAAGAGCAGACTGAAGGAAAATAACCTTGTATAATTTGATGTCTATTATGTGCTGCCATCTTGTGTCAAAGCAACAAAGCAGCATGGGTAAATAAAAAAAGGACTAGTACTGTATAACATATATAGTTAATACATACAGTATAAACTGTATACTTTATGGGTGGATTGATTGTGTTTGTGGCATTGCAAACATTTCACATGCGTGTATTTTACAGTATAGCACATACACATTTATATCCATGTTCCAAGACAACAACACAAAGGACAAGCTAGCTGTCACTCATTATTATTATTATTATTAATAGTATTATTAGTAGTAGTAGTAGCATTTTTATTATTATTATTATTATTATTATTATTTCACTGTCCAAATATTAAAGTTCCACCAGCATGACAGCAGCAACAATCGTGCATGGGTAAAATACTGTACAGTGTCATTTAAAGGGTTTGCATGTTACATTAATGAGAATGCAAATTGTTTTGCAAATGAAGAAGCGCCTTCTCACTCCCATTCATGATGCTGCTGATGCTGTCGCTTGGCAACCACATCCCTTGCAATGTAAGGAACCATTTACCTGACGTCGGTAAATGATCAAGCGATATATTAAAATGCATGAAGCGGTTGGCGCTTGAAATGGTTTTGTTTGTATACGGTAGATTACGACCTGTTGCGTTCTTGGTTTGTGCGCAAACGTTTATGTCTGACAGGGGGCGCTCTTATAAATCGAGTTATTTTCAGCGGCTCCCACAAGGAACGAAGAAGGAGTGGATGCAAGAGGAAAGAAAGAAAGAGGCCGACTCCATACATAACATTAGCATATAGCAGAGCCTTGCTAACCTTTTCATGAACGTTATAATAAAGCCGTATTGGACCTAGCGTGAAGACGGACCGAATTACCGCTGCGGGCGGGTCATGCAGGTCTCGCAAAGGTAATGAGCCGTAAAGCCCCTGGGTCTCGGCTTAGCAGCGCTCACAAACTGCAGCGCAAGTGGAATGATTGGCAGCCCAGGTTGGTATCGCGCCTCCGGCCAGGTGGTTTATGGTAGAACGGGGATTCGCGGGGCCTAACCTCAGCTGGTTTATTTGGCTAACAGTTTAGTGGCGTCTATGGCCACATGGGAGGGAAACTAATCATTACCACATCGTTCGTGTGAATACATTGCATATTTGTAAAGCCATTTGCTTCAGCGATCGCCCACGTTACTTGTGTGAACTCTAGGTAACCGTAAGTTATATACGATTGGTTGTTTACGTACCGTACACCTGCCTTGATGATAGCGTACATTACCGTAACTGTATTTTCACTGCTTGTATTAAACTGTTGAGGATATGATACCGCCTACGATATTGACAGTATCTAACGGTACTCCGTCAATATCGGCGTGTAACAAACTGCAAGAAAGATTTAACATGATTAATAATTGTATCATGGCAGACCAATGCCGCTAAAATGCATGAGACGTTAGCGTGATGGTGTAACCAGCTATGCTAAAGTTGGCGGGTAGGCGCACGCTTTCCTGTGGATAACCAGCCACTTATTTGGTGATTGTTTTGTTTGACACGGGGAGGCACTCGAGACAACGAGCGCTCAGGATGAGCCATGGTTGTCATAGTCGGGCTGTCTTGGATAGCTTTTTTTTAACAGCCTTCTGCGGCTGTTTGAGCAGGCACCGGTAGCTAGCTCTAGGAGAGTGAGACACCACCCTTTTCTAGCGACCACTGCAAGCATTAGTTTCGAATCCACTTCCGGTTATTTTCGCCCGAAAATAAAGGTTGAGATTATTGTGAAGTACACTATTACGTAAAGGTAATGCATGTCTAGCTCCTGCATCTAATAGATGAACTACGGTAGCTTTCTTCTCAATGCAGGCTAACTATTTGGTTCGACTAGCATTCCTTCTAATCTGAGCCTGTTGTCAGAAAGACGAAAGTGAAAGTTATACTTTCTCGGTTATTTGTATAGCCTATTTAGTTTATTAAGGAGTTGCAGATACTTTCCCTAAATAAGGGGGAGGGTGTATTGTCTTAATAAATCCATGGATTTGTAGTGCATACAAACACGTGCCTTTTCTATTTTAGTACTAATTTCATTATATTTGGCATTTAGTATTACAGTCCAGTGATTTGCATCCTCAATGCATTGTGTACATAGCCAATAATACCACTGGTGTCCCCATATGCATTAGTGGCATCACTCTGACTTACTGTGACTAGAAATATCTAATCTGCCTTTTTGAACCTTCTCATACTGGGCACAATGTAACCAAGTGGTCTAAAAGATCTTTTGACAGTCTGAGCCTGTCTGACACACGCTCCATTTCAGAAGTGACAGCGTGTCAAGCAGCCAGGAGGGTCTGAAGTGCAGCACACCCCGAGACCTAGGCCCAGCAGCTCTGTATGAAGTGGTGCCATCTGACCACCCTGCCTCCCCACCGCTCCTACACAGCAATGCCTTCGCAGCTGCAGAACTGCTCGGCGAAGAGGGTGAGAGCTGATCTCGTGCATGCTGTCAGCTCAGGTTCACTGGGTTCTGTAATATCACACACATGTGAAGTCATGAAATATAATACACGTTATCTTTCTAAATTATACGGTTGTCCATATTTACACAATATACTGTCCTTTCACATCAAAGTAATAACCCATATTAATGTGCCATTGATGTGAAAGAATTGCATTATTATACCTGGCTCAGACCATACTTTGCATTAAAGGAGGAATGTGCCTATTGTTAGTTTCTCGTTAGTCATTGTCAATCTGTGAAGTTATTGTCAATATGTCCTTCATGGGCATTACTGAAGAAGTGAAAGCGAAAGTAGACCTGATTGTATCAATGCTGTGGACTGCATGCTAGCATTATTCCCTTCAACACCTGCCAAGAAAGCAAGGCCATCTGTATTCTGCTGTTTTTGTGTTTAGTTAAGCATATTATCACTATTCTTCCATTGTTAGTTATTGTTGTTAATTAATGTTTTAAAGCTGTCAAATGTACATGCTGATATCTTTGTAGATGTCTCTTAATTGTAGTAGTTAAAATAAAAGGCCACTATTATTCTGAAACAATAATGTGTGTGTAATCCACCATAATCTCTGCAGTCTTTCCCCCAGGTGGATATGAAGCCAGTGGAGGGGTCTGTGATACTACACTTGGTTGGCAGTCGCTGGGGCAAGAGTTGAGGCTCAATGACGTGACTGTGGACTTGACATCTTTTCAGCATGGAACCCGTGCTTTAGCTTCAAAGGAGATGAGGAAATCACAGGGTAAAATGCCTCATTCTGGTCCTGCAGGGCAAGGGAGCACAATGCAAGCAAGCAATGGCCATGACGACAACATCGGGGCAAAATGTGTGCTTCTCATTAAAGATGGTAAACTATGTTTAAAAAAATAACCTGTGTGTTATAGACAGAGGTATGGCTCATTCGGAGGAGTCTCGGCTTGCCAACCTCCTGCGCCGCGTGTCCAGGGAGGATGACCGTGACCGCCGGCTCATCACCCTCAGACAACTGAAGGAGTTAATCAGCCACGCAGAGAACAAAGTGGTCTGTATGCACTCCGCTGGTGGTGCCGTTGTGGCAGCTCTTATTTTGATGAAAAGTCACACTACACAATCTTGAATGTTTGAATTGTCCTTGCTGCTGGGGAAACCTACCAGATCATGAAAGCATTTTCGTCACCATTATGGTTCTTTAGTTCTTGTGTCCAGTGGTGATATTTCTAGGACAATTTAAGTAGCACTGGGGCAGATCTAGTCTCGTGAGACCATCCTGGTCTCTCAAGCTGACTTCGCTGACTTGACTTCGCCATGAGAATCAGTCTGTAGAGTTTGGACATCGTGTTGTTTCAGGCCGGTTAACCTTGTGTGTTGCAAATCAGCATCGTACTGATATAGAAGAGGGATATTGTAGGATAATTATCATAAGTGATGAATTATAACTGGTTAAAAGGTATAAGCCGGGTTTGCGTCCAGCATGGGGCTGCAATCTGTCACGTCTATTTATTTCAAATTGTGTTTAAGAAACATTATGTAGCTTACAAAATAAACCGTTTATGGCAATTAACGTTTGTGTTTTGGCTTTTCTTCATTAACCTCATATGCTACACGATCAAACTTGTAGTCTATTAACTGGAGGGCACATGGTTTGGTACTTTTCAGTTTGAAACCGCCACGTTACAGAGTCGGTCTTGATTTTGCAGTACGCTCCGCACATTCTCACAGCAGCTCTAGACTTTGCGCCATGGCCCGCACATTCTCACATCACATTAATTTTGATACATCACCCTTTGTGCTTGAAAACCAGCGTAGGCAATCTTACTGTGCGTACACCATGTTTATACATGAGGCCCCAGGTTTTGTCTGGTTCCACCCAGCCCTATTATAAACTCTCCCTCCCGCGCTTAATTCAAATTAGTTTGGTTTTTTGTCTGAGCTTGATACTTGCCCTTGGAGTCTCAGTAGCATTCCTATATTGGTTTAGCAGCTGTAGTAGTATGTTGAGTGTTTCTCTGACACAGCTATCAGAGCCAGGCTCTAGACTGGCTTAGACTGGCTCTAGATCAACTTTGTAGCCATCAGCAGGTGGAAATGCACACAGCAACACAGGTGGTCTGTTAGGCATGGACTATAAGTGTTTGTCTTCTCCCAAAGGCCTTGGTGAAACAGTTGGACACCATCCTTAACACCCTGAATGACATCTTAAATGAAAGGTATACAACTGTATTTTAATAATCTAATTAATGAAATGCTTGACATTATCTTAAACTTATTATTATTATACTGATTATTCAGATGTATGTCATAGCATGTAAAGTCTGCTCTGATTTTCCCCACCTTGACCTATCATGAATTAATCTGCAGCTTAATCGCCCACATATCTATTTACTGATCCTCTGTGTACCCTTCCACAACAAATGCAGCAGTAAGCTACTGTGGGAGCTGAGGCAGGAAGCGGCGTCATGCCTGGGACTACTGTGCACCTCTCTGAGCTATGAGGCAGAGCGCATCTTCAACTGGCTCTTCGTCAAGTTGAACTCATGCGGCCGCGATGAGGTCAAGCTGCTGTACCTGGTGGCAACGTACCGTGCCCTGGAGGCAGCTGGGGAGAAGAAGGCTTTCTCCTCCGTCATGCAGGTACAGCACGCCAAGCCCTCTATGGGAGCAGTCTATCTCCTAGACACAGGACCATGTGTTGGTACCGCTACATGCTAATGTCTCTGGGGATAAATGGCAGTTCATGGTTTTGTACCAGTAGTTTACAGTGCAATTGTAACATAGTATAGAGCGTATAGGCTACCGACAGCCCATGCTGAAATATAAGCAGTATCTCTGGATGGAATCGTTTATAGCTGGAATACTGCTGCTTCATGTTGTTAATGTGTTCTTGCTGGCTTGTCTACCAATGTTTGAAATGTCATCTGCTACAGTAAACTGTTTTAGATAGAAAACACATTTTGGAATGTCAGTGTTATTACAGTTTAATATTATTAGTAATGTTATTTGACAAAAAAAAGTATTCTTAAATACCACAATTTTGTAATGACCAGCCACCAAATCAGAAATGTGTGAAAAGTTGAGCTAGCCAATGAAATTGACACTAGGGGAGGGCCAAAAAAGTCTACAGTGGGCAATGCCATCTCCTGCCCACCTCCTAGGTACAGCTGTTTAGTACCAGTTTAATGTGCTGGGTGTTTATTGAACAAGTTGGGATATTATTGTTGATTGCTATATATTATATAGAAGCTGGTTATTATTGAAGAGCCATTTGGATGATGTGTGCTTCTTGCAACATGAGCCATAACCCTGTTAAAGAGTTGTAAAAGCTTGTATGTAGTCTAAGTAACTTAATGAAATGAAGAAAGGACTAGGGTTGAGGCCATCATCCATTGCTGATGGCTGACAGGCATCACAATGTTTAGCAGGCATCATGATTAAAAAAAAAAAGTGGTCAAAGCGGTGTTCAGACAAAGTTTTAAATATCTACTGAAACCCACTTCGTAGTAAGCTTTTAACGAGGCTCGCCGAATTACTGTGATAAGATCACCTTTACTTCTCTTCTTCCCATCTCTCTCTCTCTAAGACACACACACATGCAGATGCACAATACACTCATGCCTTGGCTGTATCACATCTCTATGCCTACATCTGTCAATGCAATTAATGCATTATGCTAACGTAATGCTAACAACAGCAAAAAGAAACAACTTTATAGTGTAGTGCTCATGCTCACTCACTTTGCTGTAGCCTACAATGCCTACTGTGATATGCTTGGTTGTTGAATGATGAATTATATGAGCATATAAATCCTGCACACCACTTCAGAAGAGGCCTCGTTCATTAGGTAGGCTATATACTCGAAGTAGCTACTGACAGACATTTTACCGACTACATTTGCAGACGCAGACGTAATTACAGATCAATATGACTAGACCAGACCTACGCATAGGTATTACAGAGGAAAAGTAAGGAAACGCGGTGAGTAGAGGAGGATGTAATAAAACTACATTAACTAGTTAAACTACTAAAAAAAAAAGTACTACAATTTTATAGATAGTCAATCATTTATAATTGGCTACTTTTTTCAATAAATAAAGGCTAAGGAAAAATGTATATCGCGTGCACCAACCACCTCCGCCTGACAACGCCATCGTACATAACTGTTTTATTGTAGACATCGCCCGATGCCAATTTAGTAGACATCGCCCAACCCTAGTAAGGGCCTCTTCTTCCAGTGTCCTAAGGGAATCCATCACTGTACTGGTGTGTGTGTTGGCTCAAACCATGTCCTTGCTGTGTGTTGTAGCTGGTGATGAGCAACCTGCAGTCCATCCTGGAGAACCTGGACACACCAGAGCTGCTGTGTCAGAGTGTGATGTGCATCCTGCAGGTGGCACGCAGCTTTCCACACGTGTTCAGCACCAACTTTAGAGTGAGTCCACGGCCTCAGACAGATGTGCTACTCCAGTAGTGGCACTCAGAACAGCCTGTCTGGCTGCTGTGTGCTCAGTAGCCTCACCAGAATGCATCTCTCATGGACCTCTCTTGTATTTCCCTTGCTGTAGGACACAGTGGACATACTGGTGGGCTGGCACATTGACCACACACAGAAACAGTCACTCACTCAGCAAGTCTCTGGTCAGTCACTTTGATATTCCTGAAAATGATCCATTAAAATGTTGTCCATAGAGCCTCAAGAATAATATTGGTAACAAGCAAGCAACAGACACGACTATGGCCATTAATCTATAATCCAATCAATATTGACATGGTAAACGAGATGCTTTAATGGCTTCATTTAGCTTGTTGTTATACTGTATACATTTTTTAAAAATAAAATAAGTTGTATAAATGGGGTTGCAACCAGCCGGTATACAGATCAGGTTTGATATAGCTGGTCTTTCTAGTGTATTTAAATATGATATCAGGCTTTGAAATTAGTGACTGTGTCTTCAGGCTGGCTGCAGAGTTTGGAGCAGTTCTGGGTAGCTGACTTGACCTTCTCCACCACCCTGCTGGGCCAGTTCTTGGAGGACATGGAGGCGTATGCAGAGGTAAACCCTTCTTTTCTTACTGACCCTGAGACATCCTAGCTCCTATGTCTGAATTGGTTTGAGTGAGTATCATGCATCTATGTGTACACGCATGCATGACGTTTTCCCGTGTGACTATTTGTGTACGATGTATTGGATAACGCCAGTTCAGTTGGTAAGGACCCAGTAAGGGTTGTGGATCTATCTGAAGGGTCCTTGTGTCATGTCAGCGTGTCATGTCAGGGCTCCAGTGTAAGCCTGACCTGTCCCTGTCCCTGTGTAGGACCTGGGCCATGTGGCGTCAGGGCAGGTGTTGGACGAAGACATCCCCCCTCCCACAGTCTCCCTGCCTAAGCTGGCGGCACTGCTCCGGGTCTTCAGCACTGTGGTTCGCAGCATAGGGGAGCGCTTCAACCCTGCCAGGGGCCCGCCCATCACTGAAGCTTACGTTACTGATGTGAGAGGAAGGTTCTGTGCGTTGGTGTATAGGCATGCACCGATCCATCGGAAGGAGATCGGAATCGGCCGATTTCCACTCAAAATATGAGATCGGTGGTAGTCCGATATGGAAAATTGATATTTGTCAGTTAAATAGCTGTCACGGGCGGGTTGGAAAGACATTGCTTTCTTTAAATTAATGTATCGAGGAGACCGTTTAACCTATACAAAAACGTATTTGGCAAACCTTCAGGTTTTTGACTGTCCTCGACCTTTCCAAGATGGCGGCCCTCGTTCTGTTTACACTAACTAGATTCTGGAATATACACGCAATTCACCGTATTCTCCCAAGTTCGGTGATCCATAAATGAGTCAGCACAGACAAAGAGTCACGTAACGAAGACATCCCGCAGGTTGCCAGTTTGTATTCTGACATTAGAGGACAGAATGTGACAGTAAATTATAAGTTTGTCATGTTCATATTTCAATTAGAGATGGCCTGAATGTCGTTTTTTGAGCTTCGAAACGTCCATAGTAATAACTAGCGAATAGACGAAGCACGAGCTCTGCTCATTGCAACCACAAGATCTGAGCGTCTCCGCTGCAGGTCTCATTCTTCACATACTGCTCAACAGACTAACCTAATCCCACACACAGCATGTTGACAGCCGACACGACACCGTTCATAGTACAATAAAGCAATGTACAGTTAGCCTGCACTACTACTGTAGTACTACAAGCTGATGTAGGCTACTGACTGTACAGGAGAATGTTCGTTTGTGTAGCTTAACTAGTAGCATATCTGTTCTGCTTTAATAAATATCAGCACGGCTCAGCTGTGAGGAGGTGGGCGGGGGGGGGGGTTTACACGGACAGACACAAGACAGTCCGGACTGTTTGCGTGCTTGTGAACATGAAGAATAATAATAATAATAAACTTGTATAGCACCTTTCATACACAATGTGCAACTCAATGTGCTTTACAGTTAAAAACATCTGAACAAAGGATGAAGGGAACAAATTAA
>JAODUE010002842.1:0-11518 GCA_027564755.1 Amblyopsis hoosieri
TGTAATTTAATAAACTATCATTCCACGCTTTATAGAAGACATTGAGTTTTGTTGAACGCCATTTTCGCTCTAGTTTTTATTTATTTGCTTAAGCAAGCGCAACTCAGATGTTTATCATAAATAGCCTTATCATATCTATGATATCTAGCTACAGTACTGCCAAATACGTAAATGCACTCAATATCAACTTGTTACCTATGCAGCTGCATCTATTGACACTTGTACTGTATGCAGTAATACCAGAGACGCAATTCTGCTTATGTATATGCAATATTAAGTATATTAATCATGGCTATTTTAAATTAAATGTTTTTTTTGTTGTTGTTATCTGTAGATATAACGGCTCGAAAAATGTGTTTTCGACAGTGGCCAGGAATAGCAGATTTTGGTTGGTAATCAAAAGGCAGTTGGGCTGAATATAAATATTCCATCTGCAGTAGGTTGCCGCAGCTCCAACTTTTATTTTGACGGTATGCGCAAATTTCCTGGTGCTGAAATCTGGCACGGTGATGTAAAATTTGTCATTGCAGCTCGACGGCCATCTTGAAAAAAGTCAAAAAGTGGCTTCAATGAATGTCAATGGTCAAAGTGGGATTGTTGCTTCTAGTTATTATATAGTTCTATGGGGCTGATTACTGTCTCCCTTAATTTTCTAAAGATTGAGTAGGGCAGTAGTCCTACTGCCCTGCCCAAACAAATGCCCCGCAAGAGAAGCTCAGCGCCCCCCTTTCCAAAATATTTATTCCAGCGCCCCCGTCGTTCTCTGAACGCCCCCTGGGGGGCGGTACCGCCCACGTTGAGAAACTCTAATATACTGCATACATACTGTCACGGCGGACTGTGACAGTACCCCATCCCCCCCAAGGGGTGGCTCCCAGCCGGAAGGCCAGACTCTATAAGGAGACGGGTCTGGGGGCAGGTTCAAAAACCTGTTGAACCAGGGATGGAAACCACTCTGGAGACTGGGCAGTAGGCGGGAACTGGACAGGAGGCGGGGCTGACTTTGGGGAAGGGGCAGGAGTCGGGAACTGGACAGGAGGCGGGGCCGACTCTGGGGACTGGGCAGGAGGCGGGAACTGGACAGGAGGCGGGGCTGACTCTGGGGACTGGACAGGAGACAAGATCGGGGACTGGACAGAAGATGGAGCCGACACTGAAGGCAGGGCCAGGGGAGGCGGAGCCAGGACAGGAGGCGGGACCAATGGAAGAAGGGCCGGCTCGGGATGCGGGCCGACCCAGGAGCTGGCGCAGGCAGGACAGGCAGGTGCTGCTGCAACAGAGACCCAGCAGCGACGGCAGACAGGACAAACGGGGGCTGCTGTGGCCCTGCAGCAGCGGAGGAGGCCAGCCAGAGCTTCTGCGACTGAGACCCAGCGGTGGAAAAAGGAAGCGGCTGCGGCTCAGAGGCAGAAACACAACAAAAGACAGGGCAACGGAGGGTGAATATAGCATAAAGGCAAAATGCAGTCTGTGATACATGCCCAAGGGAGAGTCCTCCTTGATGGCTACGTTAAAGCTAATACAACTGACGAGTGTGCAATTGTCGAACAGCCTACAACATCTGTCGTTTCTGGTGGAATCCTTGTAGAGTGCTGTCTTGTTACTTTACTTAAGCAGTGCCCTCACAAGTTACCTGACATCCTACCTGATTGACCCAAGTCAAACCTAAGTTCCTGGATGTAGGAGAGATTTTCAAATCAGAGTTGCCTTATTCCTCACCAATTGTAGTAATAAAAAATGGAGAAATCCGTCTTCGTGTTGAATATGAATGCACTGACGATACATGATGCATATGCACTTCCCAATCTTGAAGAGGCTTTTTCAGCCCTTGCCTGATCCAAGTGGTTTTCGGTAATGGATCTCAAATCTGGTTATTACCAGTTTGAGATGGAGGAAAAACTATATCTAACTTGGTATGATAATCTTTTAGAATTAACGTCTACACTGCCCAATTGACATACACCCATTGACATACAGTACGTTCTGAAGTCAGCCAAACTAGATGCTGCAAGTTACCGCTGGTTGGCTGCTCTTTCCATCTTTGACTTTAATATCAAGTATCGTGCTGGAAAAAGCAACCAAGACGTTGACGGCCTCTCCAGACAGCTGCATGGCACTCTAGAACCCGACCATGTTTCTCTTGAGGAAAGAGCGAATTAAACAATTATCACCATCTATCTTCATCTACAAACCATCAAGACCTAAATGCTGAGACAGTTAATACCTTGCATCACTGCCATCTCTTGAGTGAAGCTGACAACAATCTACCTTCTATCACCTTGGAAGAATCTCTTTCCCTTCATGCCGATGCAGTGCCAGACATGTATAGAAATTAAGGAGTACCAGGTTGTTTTACCATACCTACATGCAGTGAGGCAGAACTCTAACAACACTAAAGGTCTGACCCCGTCGTTGGACATGTTGTCAACCTGTTGGAAGCTGGAGATGAAACAACCCCCAACCCCCAAAGTTTAAGGAATGGAAATGGTTGGAATTGAGAAATGGTCTCCTCTATAGAACTCAGAGATGGGGACTCAATTTGCGACTTGGCCTCGAGGCACACACAGTGACTTCAGACGTCACTTGAGACTCTTACTCCAAAGACTTGAGACTCGACTCGGACTCGAGATTTGGGACTCACTCATGAACAGTCTTTTTTAATAAAGGAATTGTCTGACAAAAAAAGTTATTTCCGTGCTTTAAAGCGTGTAACATACTTCCTTCTCTCGCAGTTAGCTATTTGTGGGCGTGTACGGCTTACGTATAGCCTACGCGGCGCAGTTATTGCGCCGAGGTCCATGCGGACACAAATTTAAGGTAGGTTATGGCCAATATACGTTTGCTTTTATCGATCAGATCAGTTAAGCATAAGCCTTCTTGGTACAAATATGGCAAGACCATTAACATCCAGGTCTAGCATTTTTTATTTGTGTTATCTTCATCTTATTTTAACCTCAAAACAAGGAGTTCAAAAATTGTACTATAATTTGTGAGTGAGTGAGCAGATATAGGCTACAGTCGGGGGTTTATATTGGGCTGGAGCCAGCCGAAGCTCCGGTGGCTACACTTTCAGCAACTGTTGAAAAATTAAGAATTGAGAGACAGTTATTATATAATGGAACACCTTTGTCAGACGTATTATTGTTATAAATATATAATAACTGGGGTAATGTCTAAAACCTCTGCATTACAAACCTTTGGTTGCATTATGAGCTCAAGTGGCAGGTGATAGCAGTGACAAGACAGACTGTGAAATGTATATAGTTACTTTCGAACAGCAATCACAGCAGTTGTTTGTGCTTTGCTTACTTAGATAGCCTATACTTTATAGATACAGTTGGCGTAGGCTACATACTGAGCAAAACTCGCCAGGCCTATTAATGCAACAAACGTCTTTGAAAGTAATTTCAAACGTTTTTGGAAGAAATTTCACTGAATGTAACAAATGTGCAAAATCTTTGATGGCACGTGAGTAAACAAAGTTGTGAAGCTTGCGGTGGGCGCTATTGAGAGAAGACCTAAAGAAGACTGTCATTGTCATTGACGTCAACATGTATGAAATAATGTAACTGGTGTAGGCCTATACTTTGCATAACAGTCAGCCGCCACCACCTAGGCTTTGATTTGAAGCTGAAGTTGCTATAAACATATTATTCCCTTAGAGTAGCGGCAGCCCAATAAAACAAATAAAGTATATCATAGCCTATGGCCCCCCATTGCTGAAAAATATCTCTCCCCCACATACAAAATCCCAAAGTAAACACTGGCTACAGCCAGAGCCATCGCTGACAGAACAACTTAATACAGGATTTATGCAGCCATGCCTCTGGTCTATTGTAGCTGCATGTTGATGTTGTTGCTGCTCTATTAGATATTTTAAAATAAATTATTCAGCAGCAAACAACTACTGTATATTCTATGTAAAGATAGTGGATTAATTGCTAGATACTGGTGAGCTAATTGTGACATCTAGTGGCAGAAAGAAATAAATGTGTTTTGCAGACAGATGGCATGATGGAACTTGAACGAGACTTGAGACTTGACTTGGGCTTGTGACCAAAAAACTCGAGACTTGACTTGGACTCTAGCTCAAAGACTTGAGACTTGAAAAAACTGACTTGTGAGCATCTCTGATAGAGCTCGACAATCTGAAGACTATATCACATACCAGTTTTGTGGTCCCCAAGTCTCTAAGGTCCGCCATTATCATGTGTCTCCATGAAGATATGGGGCATATGGGTTTGGAAAGAACTCTTGACTTAGTCAGGTCAAGATTCTATTGGTCGAAGATGGCTTTAGATGTAGAAAAAAATATCAAGTCATGTGGATGTTGTGTCAGGAGGAAGACACCACCTGAGAAATCGGCACCTCTTGTGAATATTTACAACTCGCCCAATGGAACTTGTATGCATGGATTATTTATCCTTAGAGCCTAACAGTCACAATACCAAAGACATATTGGTCATTACCAGTGTTGGGTAGTAACTAGGTACTGTAATATTATTACTTTTTCCAGTAGTGTAACAAGTAGTATAACAAATTACTATTTTCAAAACCGTAATAATATCACAATTATTAATGCAAGTAATGCTGCATTACTGCGTTTTAAGAACAAGATTTCTGGTTCTAGCAGTTTTAGGGTAGGCTAATTGAACCAACCTGTCCAATCATCTGCTTTGAGAGGCTGCAATGTTTTAATTTGGTCTGATTGTTGACTTCTAAGGTTAATTATTGTTCAAATAAAGAGGATGCTATTCTAAAATAATGTTGCTACACAGGTTGTAATTTTTTATAAGGGGCGAGGAAGGGTAGTGATTGTGAAAGTAATTTAGTAATGTAACTAGTAACATAGCTAATTACTTGTAATACCCAGTAATACATAAAGTAATTTTATTACTTTTTGAAGGAGTAATAAGTAAATATGAACTTATTACTATTCTTGAGTAACTTGCCCAACACTTGTCATTACTGATCATTTTACCAAATACGCTGTCGCCATACCAACAAAAGATCAGAAGGCTACAACAGTTGCAAAGTGTCTTTGCGAGCAGTATTTTGTGTATTACGGGTTTCCAGAGCGTCTGCTTAGTGATCAGGGCTGAGATTTTGAGTTTAAACTCATTAAAGAGCTTTACGCCCTGGCTAGCTGGTATCAACAAGGTGGCCACAGTCCCTATCAACCCAGGGAAATCTAGTTGAACAGTTCAATCGTACTCTTCTTAGCCAGCTAGGAACCTTAAGCGACAAAGGGAAATGTCACCGGCATGACTATGTACAGTAAAACCACTAACCTGTGCCTATTATTGTACGAAGAAATAGGTCACTGGATTCAGCCCATATGAGCTAATGTTTGGCCACTAGCCTAGGCGACCAGTGGACATTGTATTCTGGTTGCCTGTTAAAGATGATTCACCTAATTCTCACTCTCATTGTAACTACAATCAGAGCCATGTGCAGTTTCTTTAACAAGTTAATTAAATATAATTATTTTTTATTTTTGTTGCGTCTGAATAATTGGCATGTTTAAAATAAGGTTAATTAATGTGATTGTACAGTAAATAAGTATACATTGAGTAGAACCAATATTTACGATGTGATGAGTGGGGGGTCAATATTAATGGTAGGAACGGTTCTACACTGACAAGAAAAATAATATAAGGTCAGGCTAGCAGCAATGGTTTTTTGATTATTTGTTTTTCAGTATTACATGTAAGAAGTATGTACACATTTTTTTGGAATGCGTTTCTTTACTCCTCTTTATTTACACAGCCAATTGAGGTTTGTTTGATTGTATTTCTAAGTTTGTGTAATGTCTCGTGATCCCCATTCTGTTCTAGTACTGTCTTACTCTGTGTTAACCTTATGTCAGGCCCGTGTTCCTCTCACTCCCTGCCTTGTGTGGCCAGTCTCGTTAATTCCACCTGTGTCTGATTAATCTGATGTGCTGCACCTCGTTGATGTTATCCAATTGTCTGTGTTGCTTTCCTGTATATAAACCCTTGTGTGCCTTTTGTGTTTGTCGGTCATTGTAAATGTAACTGTTAATGTTGCTGTATGTGTTGCTCTGCGTGTTCATGCTGTTTTTTCTTCAGAATAAACCTTGTTTATGTTTTGCTACGTGTCTTGCGTTTGGGTCCTCACCAAGTGCATTGTGACAGTTTGTTTATTATGGGATTTGTAATTGACAAGCTGTTAACATTCAATGCAGTGCTGGTAGCAACGGGATAGCAAGCCTATATATATACACAGCCAATGTATTTCTATAGCAATTTGTAAGATTGTACAATTAACAGATTTTTTTTTTGTGTATTTGTTGATCTAGTTCTCACTAGTCTAGTATTGGACATAAATGCCCGTAACAAAGGGAACGCCTGATTTTTGTGATTGTAATTGAAGGGAGTAACACTCAGTATGTGAGAAAACTGAAAGCACGTCTTGAGGAGAGTTATCATTTTGCTAACAGGAATTTGCTAAAGGTTGCCGAACGAAACAAACGTCACTTTGACAAGACGGTGAGACAGTCAACACTAGAGAAAGGTGATCAAGTAAATGGACTGCATTTATATAGCGCTTTTCTAACCACTCAAGGAGCTGTGCAGGATTGCCTCACATTCACACACAAAAGCAATTGCTGCCGTGCAAGGTGTGACCACCGGGCGCAGATAGGATTAGGTATCTTGCTCAAGGACTCCTTGATACTTGGTGAGGAGGTAGCCGGGATTGAACCAGCAACTTCTGGATCACCTGTCGCCCTGCTTTACTCACTGCGCCACGGTCGCCAAGTCCTAGTAAGAAATGTGTGTTTGCAAAACAAACAAACTTGCAGACAAGTGGCAATTCACTATGTACAAGATTCTGAAAGGAACCCTATATCTCTTACTCCCTTGCATGACTTATCAGAAGTAGAGGAAATTGAACAAACTGAGCCTAAGGTCCGCAAGCCAAGAACACTGTTTACTTTAGGTTTCGCACAGCCACGATGGCCACCCTGAACGGACCAATCAACGTACAAGGGGGTTGGTATGTAAAGTGTGTGTTTAAAAATGGTGAGAGCTAGATTAAGTGATACAAACAATTTAGTCTGATAAAGGCTGTCCAATAGTTCTAAAATAAATCAGAGGTATATGCCCAGTAGTAGGCAGCGACTGCAAACACTTACAAATTAGAATGTTTGGTCTGGTTACACAGTTATAAAGTGTATTATTTTACAATTGGCTTGCAATAGCTGACTATACATTTTAATACTAGATACAATAGAGTTGCATGTAATTACATGATGTGGTTCAGTAAAGCTGCTTGCACACTGCCCAGACAAATGCATACCAACTCCAACCAACACCAACTGTTGGATCAGTGTGCGCCATCAGTTGCACACTGTTTGTTGTTTGTACAGTTTGACTAATCCAGTCAGGTAAGGCAGAGTTGTAGAAAGTCTTTCCAACAACCTGCAACATTCTGAGTGTGTTCCCTTGACAATTAACCATACAAAATGTTACCACACATAATTTTAATTGAAGTTAAGCCTAGGCTATATAACTGTCCATTACTCACTTCACTTTGCTGTAGTTTTACATTTAAAATAGTTGGTTTCTGGAAATAGGAAGTAGGAACGAGTTGTGGGAAGAGAAAGCCAAACTCGCCTCTCCATAAGCAGCAAGGCGTTTTCCATCCGCAATAATACAGTAGCCTACCATAATGTCAGCTCAACTAGTTTGCAATTGAAATTAGTATATTCCGTTTTTCTTGTTTCATTATCCAAGGTCTGAGTTTTCCTGTCAGTTACATCTGCAATTTGGACAGGCAGATGGTTTCTGAATATTCCAAAGACCAATACCAATTACTGCCAACTTTAGAATGTTGGGGTGTTGGACATAGTCTTGACCACAAATATGTTGTTATCAAAGACTACATTCTGTAACTTTCATATTATGTTTGTTGGTTTATAATTCAGAAAGTACTGTATATAATCCATCCCCCATTTTCTCCCAAATGTCTAATCCAGGGAGTTCTTCTAATGATGTAAATTTTACTGATGCTTTTATCCAAATCCATTAAATTATGCAGCAATCCCCTTCATAGAGCACATTTAGCCATTGTTGTTTACTTTGATCAAGTGACACTGCCATTAAATAAATCCCACCATTTGTGCTATGAGGCCACAGCATGCACTTTTGGCTTGGCCAACAGGCGCCCAACTCTATTGCGTTTCCCTCCTTAATTTCATTATAGGACCACCAGAATCCAAAATTTGGTTGACAGTGATGTTGTGGTTTTATAAAGGTAAAAAGTGTCTGGAGTTCTTTAGATTACCATATGAATTACCTTCTTTCTTCTATTAATGCAGTTTTGACACAGGGGTGCTCATCGGAACGTTCTTGGAACAAGAAAAGTTTAATCACAAAGCCCTGAAAGACCCTTGACTGACTCCATTCCCCCGGATCTCTCTGCATGTGGATCAAATCAGAATCATCCACTAATTGCCTATTTACTTGCCTGGAGCAAAGACCTAATGGACTTGATATTAAATCCCCTTCAGATATTTTAAGTGTGTTTTCGGAGAGCCTGGGCTAAAGTAAGGGCCTTGCTTTTTTACAAGAAGGCCAAGTTAAGCCTGTCAGTGTGTCAGAACAGGCCAGCAGATGCCAGGCAGCTCTCACAAGGGATTATGGGAAGACAGAAGGAAGGGTTTGTGCGACGCAGGAGAGAGGGCTATGGTCTGATCAGTCGCCAATGAGTTCCAGATGGAGTCCTGGGTTCTCACAGATACAGACCAGCCCAGATCGCATGTCCTCTATGAGGGGCTTAAAGCAGGCTTCTTTAGAATGGGGAATTACTGTGGATTTATTGCATGTGGAAAGTTAGATAGCATACATTTTTCTGTCTTTGAGTACAGTATTAAAGCCGCACTTGTTTTTATTATTTATTAGTTATTATGATTTTATAATTGTTTTATACATGTTTTGTACAAGTATCCTTTATTTATTTGTACCTTGTTGTTGAAAAAAGTTGTGTTAAAATAGAGCTGAATGTAGGGCTTCTTAAAGCAGTAACACTGTTTTAAAACAATGCAAAAGAAAAGTTTTAATCATCTTGGTGTGATATCAGAATGTATATGCTGTGTATTGTTATGTTTAATCACAGTGTTTAATACATTCTTAAAATAAATGGCATTCTTTAAGTAACATGTTGTGTTTTAATGTTTTTGTTGAAGATTTGCATCTAGATATTTTTTTCTAGTTTTCCCTGCCTTGGAAGAGCACCTATCTCAGCCTACCATGCACTCAAATGGAAATTGGGAAAACAATAATAAACATGAAATTATAATTAGTGATGGCAACGGTAAAATAACAGACAAAATATAGTGGTATTAATGATTTGGTCTATAACAGCTATACAAGCTGTATAAATGGAGGCTAGTTAGCATGTTTGCAATATTTATTTACGTCTGACTTAAAATATACCATTGATACTGTTCGAGTATATGTTTCAAAATTAGTGTATAGCACCCTTGTCAAAAATGACGAACGGCAACTTTGTCTACAGACTTTTTTAGTGACTACACCCGATAGTAAACACACGTGACGTAACCCAGCTGCAGCAAGGCTCGACGGACAATATCTGACAATTTGTCTTAGCGATGGGTAAAAAAAGATTATTCCATAATAGCTGTAGTGAGAGTGGGGTGTTTCAGTGTTACAAATGTGCTGTCTCGCAGCCCTTCAGCCTCGGCGGACAAAGCACTCTTCACTGTCTGTACAATCTGACCAATGGTTAGAACTGTTTCTACTATAAATACTTTACATTTAATGGCTATATCCTTTCTCGAGATTTGTAAATACATATGTGTAATGCTTTAAAATACAAGCTATTAATGGTATTACAGTAATTATCAGAATGTATTGAGTAAAATAAGGGGCAAATTATACTCTGACTAAATTAATATGTCGAAATGTACTTAACCCACATGTAACTCTAAATGTAAATCTAAATAATAGTGTTTCGTGATTTGTCGTAAATAGGAACACAAATAAAGTGGTGCAGACCGCAACACCCAAAACTATCCCAGCCTTCGCAATGCGTGTCCAATGTGGGGGGGCAGAGCTCCTAGGGAGCACTCAATGGCATTAAAGGGAGAGGTGTTTTTGGAGTCCTACATCAACAATCCTCTTCGCAATTTGGCACTCATTTAAACGTAAAATAGCCTGTAGCTCCATCAGGTCGCAATGTTCCTTGCTTCTAAAACTATTGCAGACACACATTCTACACATTCACATTCTTATGTGTGGCTGCAGTATGATACCATAAAAAAGATACATTTACAGAAAATTTGAATGAATTAGAAGACATATTGATCCAAAGCAACTTGCACATAGATCAGTGATTTCCAGTGTTCCCTGAGATAATTAGATGATACAGTAGTTAGATTAAATTAAACCTACAGCACATTTTTGCTGTATTATAACAGTAATTTCAAGTGTTGCCTGTCTTATCGTATACTTTCTAATGCAGGCTACTGTCACTCTCACCCTGTTTAGCTACACTTAGCTGCAAGTATTGCTGACATGAACCAGGACCTAACCTTTGCAATAACTCATGATCTCTCTGTGTGTGTGTGTGTTGTAGGAGAGAAGCCAGAACTTCTGAACTGTTCTGATGCATTTTCCATCTTGCCCATTCCTGTCTTTTCAGCATATATTGTTTGATGTTTGTTTATTGCAGACATGATCAGACTTTACTGACTTAAATTTTATTAAATACATGGAATAATTAAAAGATCTTCAGTATATCTAAGACCAAAGGTATAAAGTTTAAGAATCTACAGTAGGCTATATGATGGATACATTACTGTTTGACTGAACAGATGGACTAGCACTGCTAATGAAAATATTTTTAAAAGAATCTGAAGATTTAGCATTTGTTTTATTGTAAAGTACTGTACAGTATGCTGTACAGTGCAGTGATATCGATTTAATAACAGAGAGCTTTCCTTAACACTTTTAAATCAGTAGGTCCAGCATCGATATTCTGTGCATTTGAAAACGATCAAATTACAGATGCTGCAGTTAGCTAGTTAAAACAAAACAATCGATAGCAAGATTTTGAAATTCAACAAGCCAAAACCCACCCCCTCCTCTATTCTCTCCCTAGGAGCTTTGTACACTCATTTGCATCATTGACAGGCATTGTGGATTTGCTGGACCAATCAACAAATTGGTCATAAGTAATTCGGGGACTGTCAAAAATCTACATCAATGTATATAAAGGCAGAGGCACTATAGCAGATTTTCCCAGAGCATTTACTCTGTGAATTTGCATGGATTTAAGTAAGCAGGTTCTGATTGTATCTCGTTTTTGAGTTTGCACATGTAAACCATCCATCCATCCAACCATCTTCATCCGCTTATCCAGAGTCGGGTCGCGGGGGCAGCAGCTCCAGCAGTGGACCCCAAACCTCCCTTTCCCGAGCCACATTGGAAAGCTCTGACTGGGGGATCCCGAGACGTTCCCAGGCCAGTGT
>JAODUE010002843.1:0-11517 GCA_027564755.1 Amblyopsis hoosieri
AGAGTGCCCCTGCCCCGCCCACATGCCCGACAGTGCCCCTGCCCCAGAGTGCCCTTCTGCAGCTAGACCCTTCTCGAACGAACAAGTGAGAGAGAGAGCGAGGGAGAGATGGAGAGAGAGAGCGAGAGAGCAAGAGAGAACGAACAAGAGAGAGAGAGAGAGAGAGAGAGAGAGAGAGAGAGAGGAACAAGAGGTTGGCGTGGATCAGCGGATGAAAGAGGCGGACGGGACCTTCTCTCTTCTCCTGCCGGATGATGCTCTGACACTCCCCGTGGAGGAACTGCAGGTGGTCTGCCACCATCCTCTGCTGACACTCGTGGATGACTTTGGCATAGGAGCTGGGGTGCAGGTACTTCCGACACCGCACCTCCTCGTCTTTCAACCGCCCCAGCACCTGGAGGGAGGGGGAGGGCCGGGGGAATCAAATCAGCCTGCTCCCCCACGTATAGTAGAGCAGCACTGTGCCGTAGCGTAGAACACGCACGCTCGGCACGCGCCAAAAATCTAACCCAAGCACAAAATCACACTCGAGCTCCCATTATAAACAGCGTAGCGGTGCCGTCACCCTCGAATGAAACGGTACGATGGCGACACAGGCATTCTTGCTTGGGTCATGCTGCACACACACACACACACACACACACACATTACATGATTACAGCGCATGCTACTGCAACTGGCTTAGCGGGGTGGACGGTGACTGATAACAGGACATGTAAATGCTCTCCAAACATCTAAATATGTTTAAAAGGGGGTGGATGTGGGCACCACCACAATGCACCAGCTACAGTGACCATCTGAATCTGATTAGCTGCCGTACCGAATGCGAGAGCGTGAGAACGAGGCCACAATGAGTGTGGTGGTGTGGTGGTGTGTGTGTGCGTGTGCGTGCGTGTGTGTGTGTGTGTGTGTGTGTGCGTGTGTGCGTCATCACACTCATACCACGCACACTAACAACAAACGAATTAACTAATAACTAACTCGGACTGAAACGGTAACGTCATCCAATAGACACGACCTGGCCGGCAGTTGAAACGCTTAGTAGCCCCCGAATGAACCCTGCATTCATAAGACATGTACACTAAAAGACACGCGCGCGCACAAGCGCACACACACACATACAGAGAGAGAGTATCCGGCTGACTAATAATAACACAATTGCTGACCACGTCAAAAAGTGCAAGACTGCAGTGTTCTGAGCTCCCCACCAACACACACACACACACACACACACACACACACACGCAAGGTCTGTATTGTATTACTGTCCCTCATTGTCACACTCCATAGTCTCAGCCTCCTCCGTCCACAAGCATCACTTCACCTAAGTAACTCAGTGCTGAGCGTCTGATGCATGTAGCGGTGTACAGTAGTGTATCAGGCGTTGCTAATTCACCTCCACAACTCTATCAGGAAGCGGGGCTGTAGGTTTTCATTGACTGTGAGCATGGTCGCTCACAAGTCTGTACCGGTGTACATAATTCCAACTAGTGCAATGCTATATTTACTAATTTCAGTTCATAAGCAGCCTATTTATACATATACGACTGCATATAAGACTGCAAATAGCCAGAATCATGTCGTTATCTTTCCCAATAAAGTCCTCAGTATACGTTTAATGTTAAACTTGATCATTGAGTTACGTGGTTGGTCGTCGTGCATGTCAATCAAAATACCTCTCCTGTCAAGTAGGCGGATCTTAATGCAGTTAGCCAGCGCTGTGTCCCACACTTCACGCAAGGAAAGGATGGCTCTACGTATTCCATAACTACAGCGCGAGCATAAACATCTCTCAATCAAGAGAACCCTCCTTGTCTGCTGCTCAACCTACCTTTTCCATATACTGTGAACAGTTGGACTCTTGCAGTAGATTGGAGGCCTCCTGGTTATAATACTCTCCTGTTTTCGTCAGAAATGGCCCTTCAAAGATCTCCTGATAAAACTTGGGATTAGAAAAACAGCGATTAAATAAACTGAGACCCGATGATGAAGACGGTGACACACACTGTGGATGAAAATCACACACACAACAACGGGCTGCCTGTAGAGACTCACCTTTAGTGGGAACTTCTTCTTGTACTGTTCAACATGAACAAAGGAGTTGATAACCCCGTGGATTACCTTCTGGTTGGGGTCTTCGCCGCAACGGTCGCTGTGAAACAACAGGCCGGTGGTTAGTCGTTAATCGGGGCAGCACAGCGGCAACGGCTGCTTGGTGTTCAAACATTACATTATTTTATGAGATTATAGAAACACTGTTCGCTTCAGCCATCCTGCTGACGGACAAATCAGCATCTATACGGGCGGCTAAATGCAATGATGATGAAGTCAAGCATATTCCAAAATGGTGGTAAGAGGTAGATGAAGCAATCCAAACAATAAAGAGGATTCAACTCTAAAATGAGCTGGCTACACAGGTTGTCATTTTTCAGAAGAGGCGAGACAGGGTAGTGATTGTGAAAGTAATATAGTAATGTAACTAGTAATTACTTTAATTACCCAGCAATAAGTAATGAAATTATGTTACTTTTTAAAGGAGTAATAAGTAACTAGTAACTTATTACTATTCCTGAGTGACTTACCAAACACTGGTAGGAGGCAATAGAGCGTGTCCAGACCCTGTTCACAAAGTGAATTTTGGGTCTGGTTACCCAAGGCTAACTTTGTGAAGGTGGAGGCTAAAATCTTCTCAACAACAACTACATGGCCAGATGTTGATCTGTACACAGGATTTGAGGGATTGGGTATATACCCTAGGCCTGTGCATTGGCAAGAATCTGGCGATACGATGTACATACATAATACAGGGGCCACTTTGTGCGGTATATTGCGATAAGCATATTTCCTCCTCTCTTTTTAGGTTAATGTATTTTGTACATGTCCCTTTTACAAATAAATCTAGTATAAGAAAAAAAAAAAGTATTATATTTTAAATCGTTAGCGCGATTTAGAGAATCGATACAGTATAGCGAACTGAAATATTGTGATACCCAGGTGTATAGATATTTTCTCACACCCCTGATATACCCTGTGTGATGGTAACCTCCTCTGAGATAACAATATTAATGAATGAAGCAGAAGGTGAGGTCAAATATGGGATAGTAAAAAACACAATATAATAAATACAAATCTACCCAGCCCTTATGGGTGTGTACATTAGCAGCATGTGAATATTCATGACGAGCGTTGGACAACGCAGCACACTTCCCCTCGCTTTGGGAGGACTGACTTTTTGATTTCGTTGAGCAGCATCCGGATCAGGACGGCCTGGAGCGGCTCGATCATCAGCTTCCTCCACATGTCCAAGGCCAGCTGCAACGACACACGCACACACACACGCAGGCAGGCCCGCACACGCACATGCAGGCGCACACACACACACGCACACGCAGGCACACGCACACACAAACACACACGCAGGCGCACACACACACACATTCATCAGTAGGCGGCAACAAGCAAAGGTGCAGTCTTTTCTAGCCAGCCTAGAGTTCAGTCTTTTGGGGTTTTGCATGATGTGATGGCGAGTATATGTAGTAGGCTATACACTAATAGGTGTTGACACAAGTCACAGTACCTCCCCGATCTCCATCAGTGGCTCCGTCATGTCCACGCCCCCGTAGCCATACTGGAGGTCTGCTTCTGTTAGTTTGTTCTTCTTGATGAACTGAGTGTTGAGGTACCTGAAGGAGGAGATAAGAGGCCACCCATCACGTCACAGACGTTATATACAACAGGCAGAGCGCGGTTGGAGGCACACTTATCCCGTCCCCTCCCTCCAAAGAGCCAATCGTCTGCGTTATAATGGCCGAACCACGGACGAGCTAAAGATACTAGGACATAGGAAGCTAATAAGCCAATGGTGTGGTTGCACTCACGCAAGCGCACAGTCGTGCATGCACAGTAGTATAACATGGGGAGAAAAAAGCGTTTTAAAGTCACCATGATAAAGTAGTATCAGATGTTTCTGGTGACCACTGAAAGCCCAGTTATGGCTCTCTATCGCCATTTATTTAGATGCCTGGTCTCATTGGCCCAAAATAACTGCCCGGTGGCATTGCCAAGATGGCTGCCGAGCGGCCAGACTTGCCTATAAGGACTTTGTGTCCAAGTGTCTGCTAACAATCAGGCTGTTATTACAGCACTGCGTGACTCTCTGTGTCCCCCTGCACGAGACAACCAAAAGTACATGAGGGACCCAGCTGTAGGAGTGACGGGAACCGTCACAATGACGACTGTCGCCAAGCCGACGAGTGGTTTTCGCAGCTGCCTGTGACGCAATCTGCTTTTATCAGTGGGACATCAGCCAATCTGATCAGTGGGACGTCAGAGAATCAGATTTTCACATCTGAGAGACACTTGCCCCAGTTTCTGCTGTGAGCAAAGTGCAATGCACCAGTGTGATCAGTGTGATTACGTGTGAAATGAACGGTGTCTAGTGTCGCACGCCCCTGCGAGGGAAGTAGAGGGGTGGCACTCTGTCAATGTTCCACTCCAGTTCATCCGCTGGTAATACACTTTACCGTAGGGTCACTTGTGTTTGGCACCGTGCCTGTATGATAAATATAGGACAGCCATGGATAGACTGTGACCTTGCCTTTATAGAAGGCGGAGCTCCCCTATGACTGATACTCAACAGGCATCCCCGTGTCAGACAGAGTAAATCACAAAGACGTGCAGGTAAAAATAGAGTTGGATCCTGTCCAAGCAAGGATAAATTTAAAGACAGTCATTCTCAATAATGCTGAATAACCTCACATTAAAACACATTGCAAAGCCAGGCGGCAATGTTGTTGTGAGCGGTGTTTGCCACTTTGTTTACATTCATATTTATGTAGCCAGCGCTGTGCATCAGTACAGTATAATTTTTTCATCATGCACAGAGAAGGGTAAGATAGCGAAATATGAGGAGATATTTGGTGAATTTGACAAAAAGTGTATTAGCTTACAACAGCTGACTATACCATAAAGACAAGACATGCCACATACAATTACTGCTTGGCACTTCACACAATATGTATTTAAAGAAAATATGAAACAAGTACAGTATAACTGGGAATATTACAGCAATGTTACAATGCATTACAGAATTGATGCATGTACATAGTCTCATTGTTTAAATGTCAAGCAGGGCAAGAAACAAGACACTTACCTATATAAGCAATCCATATAGTCAGCTCCTTTGCTGTACTCTTCCCAGTATCTGTGGTACATAACTAAAACCTTTTCCTCTGACTCCAGGACTTTCTGAAACCACACACACGTGTGGCAGCTGTTATAGACACCGTGGTAACAGACTGTACATTGCAAATGTTTCGTTTTCTACAGCAAAGGTACCTTGTACAACTGCCGAACATGATTCTCAAGGAAGACCTTGGTCTCTGTGTACAGTTTTTCTCCCAGGGGCTCCGGGTAAGCAACACATAAAGCATAAATGTCCCTGGTGCTAGTGTTAAAGACCAATAAAACATGTTAAATGTCTCAGTCTTCATTTTGTAGCTTGTAACATGTTCTCCAACTGCTCCACTGAGTACATGCATAAAACAACATGTCAGCTATACAACAAGTCTGACAGTACTCACTGGCAATGCAGAAAAAATAAGAACCTACCAATAAATTATATGTGCTCCACTTGGCAATACAATTGAAACTACATGCCACGTTCAATGGACAGACAACTTATTTTCAGTTCAGACCATAAAGTAACATTTTAGTGAAAAATGTGTGTAGATATTTTTATTACAGTGCCAATTTTTGTCTAGTAAAATGGTTCCCACAACTTCCCAGCGCTAACACATCTTGCTGTACTTAGGATACGAGAAGCGGTCATTCCACGTGGCTCTCTCTACATAGTCGAGCATCACAACTGCCTTAATTGTTGTCAGTAATTTGTTCCATGTCTCATCAAAGTCCACCACCCGCGGCTTTAAGGACATTGTACAGCTTCTCTGAAAGCCTGATAGAAGAAAAGAGAATTAATGAATTACAACATATACACGTCAACATTGACAAATTTACCAGACTATAATGCCATTCAGGAAACAGAAGAATCAAAAATCAGTAGTAGCTAAAAATAAATGTGTTTTTGTCTGAACTATTATATAATTGTCATATCACATTATTAACTTAGTAACTATAAACTAAATGCACTGAAGGTAAGGTATGGTGTAAGGGTTACAAAAATAATAAAAAAATAAAAAGAAAATAATGTTCATTTAAAAAAATAATAACAATGGGTGAGATTAGCACTGTGGTCAAGATCAAGGGCTGTCAACACGACTAACGCTTGTCACATAACACAACAAGACTAGTTTGGTAACAACTGAAGAGCAATAACATAGTATCAATGCAATTTGGCTTGTGACTTATGAAAGATGCAAGACCCCGTATATGTATCCTCATTAAACCAGTTGGTACAGCGACAAAACATTGCAACAACATGCACGTATTTGCTAGTTACTTCACAGCAGCCAATGTTATCAGTAAACAATGAAATGTGAAGATTGCTGAGACAACGGCCCACTTAAAAAGCCTAACCTCCCACTTGTGAAAACGGTTCAATTACTACCAAAATGCCAACCACAAAATAAGAAGACTCGCTAACAGGCTAAGTAGCAAAACGCTAGCATGCTATGTCTTCCTGCTCATCTCCCAGTAGTTTTGGCTTCAGATATAGCAGTCAGACGCTAGTTAGCTAGTATGGACTAGGGAGCTAGCCTAGCTACCGTTAGCAATTTCTTAGCTTCTTCTTTGCAGTTTCCTTATATTGCATTGACAGCACTGCAAGTCGCGCTATTGGTGTTAACAAAAACAAATTACTGCGGTCAGGTATGGAATTCAGACCGGTACGTACCTTTGTACAATTATAACTTATTACAAAACTCAAGTTTCTCCGCTGTCACAGGCTTGCCTTCACTCACTTACAGGTCTTCCATTACTCTACGTCTTGGAATATGCCATTCAGTCAGTTCGAGGGGTGTTCTGAACTTGCTGAGAAAATGCACTGAGATTTTTGCCATATATCACACATGTTGGAAAACGCCTTCCTTTTGTATATGAATTAATTGTAAATAGTAGTTACGTAACTTTGTAAAGGACACCACGCAAACTCAAATAACAGAAATACTGAAAGGCACGTCCACATTCTCAATGGTATCAACTACAGCTACGGAAACCTCGTAGGGATTGACTGAAAAAAAACAGTATCGTAATTATTAGTACCGGTAGCCTAATATGAACTTGGATATTGTCTGTAAAGTGTTTATTCTTATTTCAGCACATTGCTTGGCCAGTACAGTACAGCAGACTGATGACTGTCAGTTCTTCTCATACTAATGCATAAAATAAAAAGCCGTTTTCCATAAGTTAAACCATGTTTTAGTAATAAATAATTACTAATTAATTCCTGACAGATCACTACAGACACAACAGAAAATGAAAGTTTACGTGTCAAACAGTGTCCGTACCTCATATCACCCCTTCAATCAACGTGAATTAATATCGTTTGAAAATTGTACTGCGTTTCCTTGGTAACATTGAATTTATTTTTGAGTATGCTAACATTCAGCTGCAAATCGTTTAACGAAACTGATAATATTGGCCTGCAAAACACCTGTTTAGACTTGTTTCAAAAGTTTATATCTACGGTACCAAATTCGGCAAAGCAAAACGACAGAACCTTTTGACGTGAGTGCTTCTGTGTGTCATAATCTCTTTCTGGTCACAAGTGAAACCTCAAACCTGAGTTCATTCAACCTGATGTTACCTGTAGCCCATATTTTCCGTACCGTACTGTGTTTTTCTGTGACGTTTTCGTTTTTACGTCTAGTGCCAGTAGTCCTACTGTACTGTAGTCTACTGGTACATTGCTGGATGCTAGTTTTTGGTTTTTACATTAGTCTAACAAAATGTACTGTAGCCTACAGTACAGTAGCCTACTTACGGTACGGTAACAGTAGTCAGCGGTTTGTTTAATTTTCTCTCTCAATAGCTGAAGGCATGGACAATGCCCATGCAGAGGTACAGTAGCCATCTTATTCGTAGTTTTCTATATTCGACTAGAAGCTGATCTCTTACACTCCGACCAATGACAATACAACTAATTGTAGTAGAGAGAGTAGAGAGAGCAGACAGTGGGTAAGTATGGACCTAATTGAAAGTGGTGACACATGCCCATGCACCAGAAGCAATTCAGACTGTAATTACTACATTACCAATGATCCATATTGGTAATGCATTAGATCATAGAAAACAAAAAAACAACACCAAATGGATCGCATCAACAATAACACAGAAATTGTAATGGTGAAAACAAAATATAGAACGTAAATCCAAAAACGTGAATCCAGTACCTAAATGTGGAGCCATGTTGGAAAATGGTTGTTGATATTCTCGATCAAAACAAAAACACATCTCCCTTCAGGTGCCATGGCGCTCTCAGAAACTTCGCACACATTGGAAACGCATTGCCATGGCTGGTTTAACAGTGGCTATCCAGTAGCGTTGTGCACTTAACGTAAACCTCACTCTCCTCAAGAACACTTTGGTGACAGACACTAGACCCTTGAGGCTTTAACCAGCTCCCTTGCTAAGGCGTTCGCTCTGTAATCTGTGGGAGCATAGTTCTACGTTTGAGTCCCGGGTGAGACATACCTCTGTCACACTGGGATAACATTGTATGCGCCACTTTGTGTCCAAATTGCAAATCCTGGGCTGTGTAGAAACATCAGATTATTTTGTTAAGCGCGCACAGAACGGGCATCTAGCGGACCACGAGGACCACCTCTAAATTTGACATAAAGTGTATTCGCTTAAAATCGCTGAATCCACCTTTAACGTGAGTTCAATAACAGTTGGTGATCGAGCCGGGAACAATCAGTTTGGAGTGAACCACCCGTAACCACTATCTTATCCAGCCTCTTAAGAACAATTGACATGAATACTGTAAATGTCATCATGTGGCTGCCACTGCCACTGTCAACCATGGGGGGGTTTAGGTTTAGGTCACCTGTTGAATGTGTTGATCTGTGTGTAGGCTATGCAGAAGGCTGAGATGGCACCATCACACCTCTATTTACAAAATAACTCACAAGAGGACTCTCTTCTGATGCAAGGAAGCAATCTGGGGCCTTCTTTCTCCAGGCCTTTTTTAAAGACTGAGGGTAAATACACAGAGTCTACCTGAGATTTAGGCTACTTCATATATTACTTCTGTAGCTTATGACTTACTGTACACTGTGCATGACTGACAACAATTATAATTACAATGTATATAATTTATTGTAGCATCACTACTATAATTACAAATATTATTACTTACACTACTTATAATCAAATAAATATTAATCTTCAACATATATTTTACCAGCTCTTACTGTACATATAAAACACATGATTAATAAACAAAACAAGTACAAATGCTATTGTGTTAGAATACAATGAAGCAGCTCTATATCAAATCCGATCTGTTGCCAATAAAGCCTTTTGTCTTGCCAGGACCATCTGCCTTCTCCAACATGTTGCCATACTCTGTGTACCCTATGGGTAGCTCCATCATGGGCCCACCTTGCACACTCAGTTCTCAAACACCGGCAAAATATTATTTCTCCATGAAGGACTGCACAGCAACAGGTAATCCTAGTCTTACATTTTGGCTGGATGCCACTATGTTTCATCTTGCTCAAGGATGCTTACAGGTAGGTCACCACCAGGGTTTGAACCCTTGACCTTCCAGCCAGGAGCCAAACACCAAGACCACTTGACCATCCTGTCTATATGTTCATGTTTTTAGTACATGTTTTTTGTTTTGAGTAATAAGGAAAATCTATATAAAACACAGACAGAGTTTATTTGTATAATATAATTTTTTTTTTTTTTTATCTGTACAGTACAGTTTAATACTGTACTGCAAATTTATGTAACGTATGACGTCCCATTGGCCTCAAGAAACCACAGCTACTCGATGCATGTAGAGGGCGCCAAATCCCTGTGTACTCAAACTCAACTTGGTATCGCCTCGCTGAGAGAAACTGTGTTGCATTGATCGTTTTTGTTATTTGTAGATAAACTAGTTTACACATTATATTAAACTCTAGTCTCTGGTCTATTAAGTGGTCATCTAAGTCTCTGGTCACACATTGTTCCTAAGTTAAAACCTACATTATAACTGGATATGTGTGATTTCGGGAAAAGCCTTACAGTAGATATTACTATTTTCTCTCGGTTTAATTTAGTAATATTTCTCCTCAGCCTAAAAGAGGAAAGGCAAAGCTCCTGACTCATAGAGCTGTGTCGGGGGAGGGCTCAGAGGAGACAGCGAGAGAGAAAAAAACACATGCTGTTGACATCAGCAGGCTAGTGATGTCATAGTGATGTCAGTGCCTCTAATAGTAAATTGCATATAGCCTATCTGCTGAATGTGGTAATATTTCAGTCGGTGGGAAGACTTGAAGGGGACTGTTTGTGCTGTACTGGAACAGTTGTTTGGAGTCAATTATGGCAGTAACTGGGGACGAGACAGAATCGGGTATGTTTGCTGTCATATCTGTGTTTCAATAAGATCTCAGGGATTTTATTTACATTGTTGTTCAGGTAAAGTACTGATTCAGTTATGTTTCTCAAAAGATAGCCTCTGAACATAAATATGGTTGCATAACAGTTTGTCTTTTTTTAACGATTCTTCAGTCACGCCTACTGTAGTTAATTATTCATACATGGAAACGTAAACACATGTTGATCATGCACTTGTTTTGTCTTATCCGGACATGTTTGTTTATTTATTTATTAGTTTATTGCAGAAGGTACCTGCTGTGTCAAAGCTAAATGCCTCCAAACAATACTCACATTCATGAAGAAGCAGTTAAAAGATCAGTCTTGTTCACACACTGTAACGACCATAACGAGCTGATCTCATAGGGGAACATTTCAACACAGTATTTGTCTGTTGCCTCAGTCGTTTTTCTGTCTTGCTCCTTCGCGCAACAGCTCTCCATACCCCTCCCTCTCCCCACACCCTCCCTCTTTCTGTGAAACGTCTCTATGCTCTGCCCACTCAGCGCACACATAGCAGCAGTGGCTGACGTCACTGCCTTTCCTGGAACATGTCCCTAGCAGTGCAAAATGTAAACGCGGCTCTCTGCACACTGACGTCAGTCGGCGAGCCGGGCGAGGCAGCCAGCCGGTCACGCCGTAACTGTGGACAATGCATCACAGAATGTTCAGCGGCACATTACAGCATGTTGGCTAGTTCCCACTGTTCCCATTGGCATTGCACCCTGGCAGACGGAGAGGAAGACAGGAATGCTATGGCTCTCTGTCGCTCTCTCTATCGTACTGTGATCTCTCTCTCTCTCTCGCTCTCTCTCTCTCTATATATCTCTCTCTCTTTCTCTCTATCATACTGATCTCTCTCTCTCTCTCTCTCTCTCTATCATACTGTGATATCTCTTTCTTTCTCTATGTACTGTGATATATCTCTCTCTTTCTCTCTATCATACTGTGATATCTCTCTTTCTTTAT
>JAODUE010002844.1:0-11516 GCA_027564755.1 Amblyopsis hoosieri
AAAGCGAAGGTCATCTACCTCACCACTTGTGGGACTGCCTAAATCACTATCGAATTACTTTTAGTTTTTTTTGGGGGGTGGGGGATATTAATTTTCTTGGGAGCTTGGGATCCCTGATCCATGGAAGACTTTGCCCCTCACCTGGCAGCCAGCCAGGCACGAAAGTGAAATTGGAGGACCAGTTGATAGCTATAGTTTCCTTATTTTTCACTTATTTTCAAAAATAAATTTTTCATGCAATAATATCGCAAATTCTGGATATTATTTTCCCAAATTATTTACAAACAAAAAATTAATTACATTATTATTTATATATTATATTTTATATAAATATTATTAAATAATATTGGTTTAACTAAGTCCGCTGAAAAATATATATTACTTGTTTAGCAGGGCCTTTAGCTAGCGGGAGTTTGTTCTTCAAACTCCGGTAGTGCCTCTTGCCAAGAGACATGGCGAGCGCAGCCGTGTCCTGTCTACAAGGGCCTGGAGAAATCTGCATTCAACTCCGCGGCAAGCGCAGCGCATGTCGCGTCCTGTCTGATAGGATCTAAGCAACGAAGAGGCGCCTCTTCGTTGCCTAGAGACAAGGCGAGCGCAGCCTTGTCATGTTAAGGGCCTGGAGAAATATTCGCTCAACTCGGCGGCGAGCGCAGCGAATGTCGCGTCCTGTTTGAAAAGGCTTTTGGGCCCGATCACCTCCATATATCACACCGCTGGAAAAGCGTCGCCAGCAAAACCATTGTTTTCCTATGGTACGGCGCGACTGGCATGCGTTTTTGACGGAGCAGCGCTTCGCGTTTTTTATTTTGTTATGTTTTTTAGACGCGCATAAAAGTTAAAATATCCTTAACTTTTCAGCGCAAGGAGCGCAGTTTCACTGTTCTTCAATGTGACATTTGGCTCAGGCAACCGTTCTCGTTGGCACAGGCAGCCCATCTCTGTGTGATTGGGGGTTTATCAACAAGATTTTGAAGCAACCGCGCCTTTAGCGACGCGTCTCGGCGTCATCGGGGCCTGAGAGGTGCGCGTCAGCCTAGGCGTAGGGTAGGCCGCAGTAGGGTAGGCTACGTGGCTACGGTAGGGTCGGTCCCCGTAATATGTGCGACGCAGAAGCCTAAATGGGCCTTAAATGGCTACCAAAAGTTTAAAGTAAAACGACCGCGATAAAAACATTTTGAAACTTACCTTCTGACCGAGATAAGATCCTTCCCTATCAACAGGAACTGCAAAATGGCGCAAGAAGAGAATGCCCGCGCAAATTCAACCAAACCCTGGGGGTGGAGCTCCTTTTTCCTGGAGGGTGTTACCAAAGATTTTATAATTTTATAAAGATGGAGCATTGTAATGCATTTAAATGGAGAAAAATTGAACGCTCCTGGTCTCTTAAGTGGGCGTGTCACCAACGTAATTTTTCTGTGGAGGCTGACGTAAGCAGCGACCAGACAGCTAAATCTACCATGCATGGCCTGAAAGTTAATTGACCTCAAAACAGTTTTGAGGTCAATTAACTTTTGTCTCTACAATTGGAGAGGGGAAAAATATGGTGTTTTTTAACCCAGTGGACATATAAAGCATGGACAGCATTGCCCTCATGTGGACACAGTCTGTAGAAATACTGTTGTGGCCTCATATTGATCGTAGGCACTTGTGAATTAATGTATTATATTTAAAATACCCATTAATGCCCCCAGAGATAAATAATGGGCAATAGTACGGTGATATCAATTTTCCTTCCCAATAGAGGGCAACACAAAACTAAATATTACAGCAACGTTCTTGACTTGAACAATTATCTTTTAAATAGACAAACATATGTGTAGGCTACTTCATGTCACAATTAAAACGGTATCAAATACATTTTCATTATCACCGTTGACTATGATACATATTTTTTTTTCAAATAAGGTCCTATAATGTGGTAGTGACTATTAGGCTCTCTATTAAAAGTCAAAGGAGTGCTAGTCTCAGCCTCTTCCGTTCATTAGCACTAATCACATAAGTAGCTCTGTGCTGATTGTCTGATGCACAGACCCTTGTAAACTTGAGAGCATTTTCCAGAAGTGAGGAAGTTGATATTCATTGGCTGTTAGCATTGTCACTCACAAGTCTGTATCTGTAATTCCGGTGCAACGATAACAAAGCGCTTTATTTACAAACATCCATATCTGCTAATCTGCAGTTGGGTCGCGGGGGCAGCAGCTCCAGCAGGTGAACCCAAACTTCTCTTTCCTGAGCCACATTAACCAGCTCTGACTCGGGGATCCTGAGGCATTCCCAGGCCAGTGTGGAGATATAATCTCTCCATCTAGTCCTGGGTCTTCCAGCAACAACCAGGACTGCTGAAACATTACCCATATTCCACAAGAGACTCACCTCTTCACAGTACCTCATTGCCTCGACAGGCGACCTTTCCACCTCCTAGCACTTAATCTTAACTCAAGTTTCTTCCCTAAATGTTCTTGTATTTTAGACTCTTCTCTATACTCTTTTTTATTTAAATACAAATACATCCTATTCTGCACTTATGTATTTAGTACTTAAGTAATCAGGCCATTAGACACTTTGTTTGATTTATTGACATGGTAGTAGGCACAAGACAAGGTGCTGTAACTATTCTGATATAATATTGGTTTCTTACAATTGCTGGTGTATGACCTGTCCAACTATTGATAAATGCACTACATGTAAGTCGCATTGGATAAAAGTGTCTGCCAAATGCCATAAATGTAAATGTAATGCTTGGTTATCTCAGGTGATATAATTAATCTGGGGAACAGATAGCCTCTCCATTCATCAACCAGCCATTTCAATTCACCAGTCATTCCCTACCCGGATACTCCATCGGTTTTCTGCTGAGAACTATGGCCTCAGATTTAGAGGTGCTAATCCTCAACCCAGTTGCTTCACACTCAGCTGTGAACCGATCCAGTGAGCGCTTGAGATCATGGACTGATGATGCAATCAGGACCACATGATCTGCAAAAAGCAGCGATGAGATCCCCAGGCCACCGAACCGCAACCCCTTCCTACCACGACTACGCCATGATATCCTGCCCATGAATATCACAAACAGGAATGGTGACAAAGCGCAGCCCTGGCGGAGACCAACGATTCCCCATTTTTGAACAGGGAAACCACCGGTCTGCCACTCCTTGGGCACTGTCCCAGACTTCCAAGCAATTTTAAAGACACGTGTCATCCAAGACATCCCCTCCACACACAGAGCTTTCAGCATTTCTGGACAGATCTCATCAATCCCAGAGGCTTTGCCACTGCATAGTTGTCTGACTACATCAGTGACTTCCAGGGTAATATTACCTCCTCAATTGAGGTCAACAGCGTCCCATCCTTATTGTACACAGCTTGGATGGTTCCCGATTTCCCTTTCTGAGGTGGCAGATGGTTTCCCAGAAACATTTCGTTGCCAACCAAAAGTCCTTCTCCATGTCTTCTCCGAACTTCTCCCACATCTGCTCTTTTGCCTCTTTCAAGACAGTGGCTGCAGCCCTTCAGGCCCATCGGGATCTTGCAACCGTCTCTGGAGTCCTCTGGGATAACATATCCCTCAAGGCCGGCTTCCCTGACCACCGGTGTCTACCACAATGTTAAAGGGTTACCACCCATTGAGGCACCTAAGACCTTGAGACCACAGCTCTCCGCCGCAGCTTCAGCAATGGAAGCTTTGAACATTGCCCACTCAGGTTCAATGTCCCCAACCTCCACAGGAGTGCCAGAGAAGCTCTGCCAGAGGTGTGAGTTGAAGATCTCACAGGCAGGGGCCTCCTCCAGACCTTCCCAGGTCATCCGCACTGCCCGTTTGGGCTTACCAAGTCTGTCCAGTCTTCCCTCACCCCTTGACCCAACTCACCACCAGATGGTGATCGGTAGCCAGCTCTGCCCCTCTCTTCACTCGAGTGTCCAAAATAATGCGGCCTCAGATCAGATGATATGATCACAAAATTGATCATCGACCTTTGGCCCAGGGTGCTCTGGTACCATGTACACTTATGAGCATCCTTATGTTCGAGCATGATGATTGTTATAGACAGTCCATGACTAGCACAGAAGTCTAACAATAAACGCCCGCTCGGGTTTAGATCAGGGAAGCCGTTCCTCTCAATCACACGTCTCCAGGTATCTCCATCATTACCCACGTGCGCGTTGAAATCTCCCAGCAGAACTATGGAGTCCCCTAGAGCCCCATACAGGAATCCATTCAGGGTCTCCAGGAAGGTTGAATACTCCGAACTGCTGTTCGGTGCATATGCACAGACAACAGTCAAGTTTTCCCCCCCACAACCCATAGGCGTAGTGAGGCGACCCTCTCGTCCACCGGGGTGAACTCCAACGTAGCAGGGCTCAAACGGGGGCTTGTTAGTATCCCCACACCCACCAGGCACATCACACCCTGGGCAACTCCAGAGTAGAATAAAGTCAATCACCTATCCAGGAGCACGGTTCCAGAACCAAGACTGTGCGTAGAGGAAAGCCCCACCAGATCTAAATGGTAGCACTCCACCTCCCGTACAAATTCTGGATTCTGGATCCCCCACAGCGAGGTGACGTTTCGGCGACCCCAGAGCCAGCTCTTCGCTGCCACCCATATGGCAGCACACCCAACCTCCACTGTTCCTCACAGGAGTGGGTTAGGGTCAATGAGTGGGTTAATTCCTCTGATTAACATATAACTTTGTCATTGATTTATGTAGTTGGTCGTTGTGCATGTCAAACAAAATACCTCTCCTGTCAAGTAGACGCAGTTAACCAGCGCTGTGGCCCAGACTTTACATACTGCGAGACTAATTTCCTAAAAACTATTTCCCCTCCGGTGGGTGTGGTTTTCAGAGGATGACACAGACAGAACATTTAGACCGAAATATTGCAAGGTTAATGATTATACTGTAGTTCTATAATGGACAGACTACATACCAGTTGGCTAGGTAGTGATAGGCTGAGCGACAGGCTGAGCAATACAATCGTACAGTAGCCTAATTGATAAGCAGCCTAATAGCCTACTTAAAATAATTGAAGTTGGCACACCTGTAACTTTGGACAATTATCAAAAATTCAGAAAAGTAGTGCATATTGTCTGTTCGCCTATTGTGCCACCCATAATTGGCCTATAATGACGTTATTAAAGTGAGTTATAGGCTAATTGTCTTCATATCATTATAGGTAAATAGTCAGCAATTGTAAGATAGTAGGCTACTTCATATTTTGCTGAAAAACTTAACAGGTCTTTATACACAAACAAAATTGTGCTGCCTCCACCACCCAATACTATCTTAGCCTTGGCAAATGCGTTTCCCATGTGTGGGACAGAGCTTCTGATAGAGCACACTATGGCATTGGAAAAAGAGGCGTAATTGTTTTAATCCATCTCAAATATCAACAAATATAAACAAGCTTTATCCATATGACTGACTATAACATTAAATAAGTTATGTTTGTGTGTGTGATTATTATATACCTCAATGAACACAATATAGGCAAGATTATTATTTTATTAGATTTCTTTTTTTATTTTATACAAAACCATATTTGCGACTCTCAAATTCTACTACAGCATGCACTTGAGCTGGCATGGACTCCAGAAGTTTGTGCTATGCTGTCTGATGAGGTTCTCCCAGCATGATTTGACAATGTTCTAAAAAGCTTATTGTGATGTCACAGAATGGCATGGCTTTCTAATTCCCTCTTTCCCTGAAGTAGGTCTTGTGAGTTATGCGTTTAAATGTTTCTGAATCTTCAATATATTGGACAACGATCTGAGACATTTGGACACTTCTGTGTATGTGTAATGGTAAATGGACTGCATTTATACCGCACTTTTCCAACGTTGTGGCCACTCAAAGCGCTTTAGAATATAGCCTTACATTCACATTCATACACTGATGTGTTGTCAGCCATGCAAGGTGCCATCTAACCCCCAGAGGCGATTTGGGTTAGGTCTTGCTCAGGGATTCCTCAACACTTCGAGGGTTCGAACCAGCTACTTCTCAATGACCTGCCGCCCCACTCTACCCACTTCACTACTGCTGTATACTGTGTGTAGTCTCCTTATAATTACATTAAGTTTAGTCTCTCATAATTCAATTTGAGTGTATGACGTAGTAAACATTTAATTTTAAATAAATGCTTTATTATGACAACCTTTGGCACATGACCACATTATTACTACTACTATTTTTATGCTGTTATATCTTTTAATACTATACTTGCGCTTCAAATACCTGGGGGTCATGAGACCAAACGTTAGGAGAACCACTGCTTTCATAGTCAACTTTCTTTATTGTCTTTGGCTCTAGACACATAGTGTCATGACAGGTCATTGTCTTCCTCCATCTCAGCCTCTGCTGATGCTGTACCTTCCTGTTCTGGGTCGCCAGGAAGGGTGGCTGTAACTGTTTGGATGAGATCCTCAATCTGCTCCTCTGACAAACGCTCTTCACTTTCTTCTACCATCTGAAAGAACAGAGACACTCAATACACTAATATGTATTTGATCTCCTCTATGTACATGTAATCATACATATTAGTAGTGATGGGATGTTCAGTAAAGAGGCTTAGAGGCGTGCTTCATCTTTAACAGACAGACTATCGATACAGTGTGTCAAATGACTGATGCCACGTGACCAATGACGTTTGATGCATCGAAGTGAACAAAACAGGTGATGCACCTCCAAAGCTTTAGCGGTTTGCGATCGCTTCAATCAAGATCTCGCTGCAATGGATATGAGAAGAAAGTAACGCAATATGTGGCAATAATAAGCACTTGTATGAGACTGGTGATATTGGAGACTTTTTATTTATTAGGACTATTGATCATGGCGGCAGAGCCTCTGGGAAGTACTTACGTATAACTATTTAAGTATTGTACTTAAGTAGCTTTTTCAGGTATCTGTACTTTACTCAAGTATGTATTTTTCAGACAACTTTTTACTTTTACACAAAAAAAAAAAAAAAAGACTTTGCTCATTAGATTTTCTAAAAAAGCTTGTTACTTTAGTGTTAAAGCGTTTGGAAACAATTAAATTGGGAGGAATTTATTTGAATTTAATGTTTCACAAACACCTTTCCTTACCCCGCTGCATAAGCACATCCTATACATATTATATAAAAACTACCCATCTACCCCCATTATACTTGTCTCATATTTCCCAAACAATAATGATGGCATATTTTTTCAAACTTGACTGATGGCAAGATTAATGCTCAAGAATGCAAATCATGACTAATAATTACACACTACCACTCTGTGACAGTAGTCATCATAAAATGTTAATTGAAGATGAACTCATTGAGTCACACCGATTTCTCGACAACCGTGTCGGGTTTAAATCGTTGCTATAACTTATGCGGACCACCAGATGTCACTGTTCAGCAGGTTGACACGGTACAATAAGGAAGAAGCTTCGAATTCTTCGTAAAGCATCGGTTTCCGATCACTATAAATATGCACAATACACATCACAAACTATCATCATTTTCAATCTGACCAAATAATTTATTTATATTAAAAGCACTGTATATCTTCCTGAGAATAATCATCTGCCATCGTGACTGCAAATAACATTATATCCTGTCAAAAGAACAGTAGCCACTCACTAGTTGAATTTCCACCGCTGTCTGTGGCCTGTGATTCAGCAGCTGCAATTTCTCTGCCCTGATTAAATGGAAAATAAGTGTAAATGTGTATTATTATTTTTAACATTAATCAAAATGATGATATATGTCACTAACTTTGTGAGTTTGTGTGGCATCATGGTGGTGAGGAAGTCTTTGACAATATTTGGGCTCTGCCTGCAGCAGGGAGTGTTTGACAGGTACTTCAGCGTCTGTAACCAGATGCAAGGAGCACTGACGTGAACATTTTGTAAAAGTGTTACATGGCATAACAACATTACAACAAAAACAGCATTGCTCCAGACCTCATACATGATGGTGTTGAGGTTCTGCTGTCCAGTGCTATGTTTGTTCTTTCCACTGTCCTTCCTCTGTTCCTTGAGATCTGTGAGGAGGCTGAACACCTGATATACACGGGAGGAATTTACAGAAATTATAGACGTCATGCAGCATGCGACAAACAGACAACATAATAAATAATGGAATTGAAACCGTGGGCTACCTCAAAGTTACTGAGCATCGCCGCGTTGGCATCCTTCCTGATAATAACAAACAATTTTGTTAATGTGGTTAAATGCAAACTTGAAATCAGAACGTAAATAGTTAAGACATGATATGTACACAATCTACAACGAGCATCTTAAATATTAGAAGGCATTATAGAAAACGTACACTTCCATTTCGCTTCACATAAGTCCGTTTACTAAAAGATCCGTGTAGGAAAGGCGATTGTGTCAAAGGTTCCACGTGCATACAATGCAACAACTCAGAAGCTTCAATGCTTGCCTAGTAGACATTTGAATAGACAAGACCACGTAAGATCAACGTATACTACCAACCAGAATCAGATATATAACCACAATTGTAAAGAAATATGACGAATCCAGAGGTAGGCTTGAGAAAATGCTTTGATTTTATTACCTCAAACACGTGAATTTGTTATTGTGGGTTGTTATTTTAGCGACCAGCTGTCAGCACTAACAAAGCAAGCTGTCAAAGAAGGGCTTATCGGTTATAGAACAGAGTATTAGCAATACTATACTGATACTGTTTTAATTAATTTCAATTTGTTGTATGCAATAAACTTTGCATGAAGGCTACAATTAACTGTTTCTCTTTGCTCTGATAGGGGAATAAACTTTGGGGTGGCCGGTTTGTGGGAGACACTGACCCTATTATGGAGAAATTTAATGCATCTATCACCTATGACCAGAGGATGTGGGATGCGGATATCCGAGGGAGTAAGGCTTATGTAAAGGCACTGGAAAAGGCCAAACTGGTTACAGCCGAGGAAATGAACATCATTTTACAAGGAATGGATCAGGTGAAAAGTGAACACACACCCTAATACCAGTGCTGTGGTCTGTGTTAAGAAAATGACTCAACTTCTAAACTAGACTGTTAGTAATGCAAACATTTCAGATGTCAACTGTATCCATACTCTTTCTAAACTATTTCTGAAGATGTGTGTGTGTGTGTGTGTGTGTGTGTGTGTGTGTGTGTGTTAGTAACATGACCCCTCCCTGGTTATAGAGTTTCATGGGTTATTGGTTGACAGCTGTAAATGTGCTGGTGCAGAGTTCCTTGTCTATTCTGCTGCGTGTACCTGTATGGTGGACAACAGTATGACCATGCCACGAATACCAGCTGCTAAATAGTTATTACTGTTTCACTTACATAATTACAGTAGGTCACATTTCAGCATACAGTATGCATTCTGCTATTATGTTCTGCTTTGACTATTAATTTAAGCCATCAGGCCACTTACAGTATGTAAAAACATTAAAGAATCTGAATTAGAAAGCAAACGCAGGCAGACTCTACCCCACAAACCTTGTTGGCTATTAACCAACAACACTGTAAATCTTTGAAAACAATGTGCTTGCTTTCATAGATCTCTGAAGAGTGGGCCAAAGGAGTGTTTGTAATCAAACCTGGAGATGAAGACATCCATACAGCCAATGAGCGCAGGCTAAAGGCAAGTCAAGGTGTACAGAATAAATTCAGCAGGAGAATAAGTTAAGTAATTGTTCCGTAGAGCTTATAAGTGAAAATTGCTTGTCATTAATTGAACCAAGAAAGGAATATAAGAATAAGAACCTTATGATGTCTAGGGGGGGAACTAAAAAAGTAATAAAAGAGAAAAAAAAACAAATATAGTAATTTCAACATCATGGCCCAGTAAATAAATAAGAAAAATTCTTATATACACATATATATATTTTTAGGATATACATATACTATCTTTAGTAGATATGTTCTGGTATTCTGGACCATTATGTTTGTCTTATTGTGTGTCAGGAGTTGATTGGTGAACCTGCAGGAAAGCTGCACACAGGCAGAAGCCGAAATGACCAGGTTTGTCTAACAGCGATAGTGTGTTATTGGAGGAGTGTCCTATACTTGTTATTATGGTGTATGTTACTTGTTCTGTCAGGTTGTAACTGACATGAGGCTATGGCTACGGGAGGCCATGTCAACGCTGAAGGAAAATGCTCTACAACTGATATCTACTATGGTGGAGCGTGCCACAGTGTAAATTCATGAGTCATATTTATTTACTTACTTATTTAGTTTTGAAATTATTTTTTTCAATGTATTCTCTTATTAGAAACATACTGGGTTATGTACCAAACACAGGTACCTATTTAATTGTTTTGTCACATTTTAAGATAATAATCCATATATTATTATTTATTGATATATGCAATCGTTATAGTGTTTTTGACGTATCATGTCTCTATAACTTTAGAGAGATTGATGTCCTGTTTCCTGGTTACACCCACATGCAGAGGGCACAGCCAATCAGATGGAGTCATTGGATTTTGAGGTAACTGGCCTAGAGTGCCCTTCACCATAATGTAAGGTGTTCTTGTGTGTTTTATAGTATTCATGTCGGTCACCTGTTGTCCTTTCTTTTCAAATGCTGCTTGAGCTGCACTTCAGTCACGCCGTGGCTCTGAGCAGAGATGTGGATCGGCTTCAGGAGATGCAGAGGAGAGTCAATGTGTTGCCTCTTGGCAGGTGTGCAACACACACATGTTCACTGTTGTCTCTTGTTCAGGGGCACCAGCCATTTAACACACACGTGGTCTCCCCTGTTGTGTGTGTCTAGCGGTGCCATTGCTGGAACACCATTTGCTATAGACAGGGAGATGCTGCGTAAAGGTAAGGCATCATCGACAGTGGCTGCTTTAAAGGATAGGACTGCCAGACACTAAGTGCTCACTCAGGTGGGGGAGGGGCATGTTAACACTGTTTCCAAACATAAGGCTAATTCTGTGTGCAAATCAAGGAGTGTACCTTTAAAGATAAATCTATGTTTTACTTATTTGATTCTCACTCCTTAATGTAGAGTTGGCGTTTGATGACATCAGCCTCAACAGCATGGATGCCACAGGCCAGAGGGACTTTGTTGGTAGGTCACTGTGTAGTTTTGACTTCGAATCGTCTCCGTCCTGGGATAGAGACGGTGGGCCTCTACAAGGTCATGATACCATCGACCTTAGAGACAAACATTCTCCTGTTCTGCACTGTACTGTATTATAAGCAGCAATGATTTAATAAAATGGGTAATTATGATTGAATGAATAATAATGTAAAATAATATATTAAAATGTATATGACTAATACAAATATAATACACAAATTATTATGATTAATACAGAGAATAATATAACACTTGACTATACACTGTAGTATAATGTGCTGTTACAAATTGTTTTTGGGATTAATTCATTTGATTATATAATTAAGTGTGTGTGTGTGTGCGTGTGTGCGTGTGCGTGTGCGTGTGTGTGTGTCCTAAGCTGAGTTCTTGTTCTGGGCCTCCTTGTGTCTCACTCACCTCAGTAAGATGGCAGAGGACTTAATGCTCTACAGCACCA
>JAODUE010002845.1:0-11511 GCA_027564755.1 Amblyopsis hoosieri
GGAGGTTTGGGGTCCCCTGCTGAAGCTGCTGCCCCCGCGACCCGACTCCGGATAAGCGGATGAAGATGGATGGATGGTAACTTACATCTACTGTATGTGATTTTCTATACTGACACAGTAAATTACATCTACTGTATGTTATTTTCAATACTGACACAGAGTTACTTACATCTACTGTATGTGATTTTCAATACTGACACAGTAAATTACATCTATTGTATGTTATTTTCAATTCTGACACAGTAACTTACATCTACTGTATGTTATTTTCAATACTGACACAGAGTAACTTATCTACTGTATGTTATTTTCAATACTGACACAGTAATTTACATCTACTGTATGTTATTTTCAGTCAGAACAGTACTTTACCAAGTCATCAATGTAAAGATAGTAAGTCGCCCGTATTTATTGTACATCAATACAATTCCATCAAAACAGACTTTCATTTTCATCATAAACTGTGATAAGATATCAGACTTTAGACACAAACATATCCTTTTTGGGTCTCAACTGAGCATTACTGACATACAGTAATTCTGAAAATGTGAAAAGAGATTTTGAAAAATCTAAACACTTTTGACATCAGGTAATGATCAAAGAAAACCTAAAATAAACTGCCGCATCACCACCCCTCATGCACATATTTTCTTTGTGATGATAAAATGATGAATAACTGCTAAATTGCATAAAGGATTAATATAGGAAAACCTACTGTACAGTGCATATTAAAGCAGAATTGATGGATGGATGTGCTCTACAGACAGATAGTCATGGGTTACCTGCTAATAAATCAATCCCAATTACTATGCATATTAGTTCCACACAGGCCTTTAGAAAGCCATATGCCAAATGCCATATTTACATTGTTAAATTACTTTAGCGAAGGAGATGTGTTATCGTTTTCAACACACACATCGGAGACATGAATAAATAACAGCAGTGCTGTGCTATCTCATGACAGAGTATGATGCCAGACATTAAATTGGAAGGAGAAATAAAACAAAAAATAAATGGAGATTTCTGAACTAAGGCAAAATGTGACAGGCCTCACAAAGACATCACAGACACAAATGCGTGCATGCGTGCGTGTGTATGTGCGTGCGTGTGTGTGCGTGTGAGTGTCTATGGCAGGGATTAAGCAGGATCCCTTAATTTAGAGAGCGGAAAGATTTATGAATGGTCCAGCTGTCATTGTTCTTGATTAAGCACAATCCTGGTTTAATGACGTTAATGTGCCACATAAATATATGACACATATGGCATGTATATAGAGGGCAAACATAACAGAGCAGCGATATTATAGCATGCACAATTTAGATGAGCTACAACTGGTTTTCTTTGCATTCATAATATATTGTAAGGATTTGTAAATGTTTTCAAAGACATGACAGGTATATCATGTAAATAATTGGTTTAAATAGAATACATTAACAATATTCATATTTGACTGACAATTAATCTAATTGTGTTAACTTCTGTTACATTTTTCAACAAAAATTGGAATTATCATTGTAAAGTTACATCACAATGATTACTGTAGCTCCTAACTTCGTGAAACAATCCACAAAAATATAGTGTACAATATATTACATAATAGTGTTTAGGGATACATTTACAGTAGTGTGAAACAGGGTAACATTTTCTTTTGCCAACATACTTATGCTAAAATAAATAAATTCACTAATATTTCCACTTTTTTCCCGTCCTGTTTCAATAAAGGGTGTTGCTATTGCTAATGCAAAAAATAAAAGGCTTAATGAAAGAAATATATATCCCACCAGGCTTGTAGCAATAGACTAATAATAGGGTAAATTGCTAATATACCCTTGACAGCCAGATCAATGCTCCCTCCACTTACAGTAAACATTCAGAGGTTGCTTTTATCTGACTAAAAAATAGGCGTTTAGAGAAGTATTTCCAAATGGTCCATCATGGGAAAAAATATCAATAGCTGACCATCCACAGTTGTGTGCATGAGAAGGCACTTACTGGTGCAAACGATGTAGCTGGAGGCATGCATAGCTGACCAATACACTGCTCCAGTGTAGTGGGCAGCTCAGTCACTTTTCTCTGCTCACCTCTTTTGTGAGGTGTGAGAGCTTAAAAGCATTTCACCAGGGATTTCTTGTGTTAACATCGCTCCCTGTTCGCTCGTATGCCATCTTTTTCATGTCTCATGAGCTGCAGCAAACAAAATGAGCTGCAAATGTATTCAAAGTTCCACTACGTCATCAATTGGAATACGTTCCGAGTTCCGTCTTAATCTCTAATTTTTTTAGCAACATTCTAACATATATTTGTTTCAAATGATACTATAGGCAATATGTTCAACGCTATATTTGCAAATTCCAAACAGAAAAAGGTACCACCACCACACAAAAAATAAAAGTTGCCATGTCATTTTCAGTTAGTCATGTATTCAAATACCACATATTGCATATAGTCAGCTGTGATATAAATAAATAACTGAGAAGTGGTTTGAATTAGGTTACACTCTAATCAACACAAAAAGAAAAAAAAATTTTAATGGGGTTAGTGGCTCAAAATCAATATCTCCTCACTGTCCACTAGCTGTCCCTTGTGTGTCTGCTGTAAAATAACCCAGTGTTGCTACACACTGGATCTGTGAATAAAAACACAAACAAAGTGGTGCAGACCACACCACACAACAATATCCTGGCCTTGGCTTCATGTGCATTTGTTTTGATGTTGAGTCAAAATATCAACAATCTTTCTCCAGCATCACTTACTCCTTTAATGTGTTTATCTCAAAATGGAAACCACACGTAGAAATAGAAAACATAATTAAATGAATCCAGAAGAATCAATGAACTCAGTTGTGTGAAATGTATAAAAAACATTATAATGATAATAAGAAATACAAAATCTATAGCATTTTTAAGTCTGAAGGGCTTTTCACATGGGAAGCCGCATCCCGCTCTCCGTCCCGTACCCTCCCGTCCACCTCTCATATGAAAGGCAAATCTACTGCTCAGAGTCACAGTGATGCGTCTCGTTTTGAGGTAACCATGAGAACAGAACAGTAAACAAGCATTTTCTGTATTGTGTACGGTAAAAGCTTGTGAAATTTAAACATTTATGATTTTATGACAGTCCTGTCAGTTGGTTGAGCTATATGCTGCTTGCTAGCTTACATTCCTACAAGTCAACAAGGCGAATGCGTATCTCGCCACGCCACCACCTCAAAAGTTAAATATATTTTATTTCGGAGGCAGGCAGGCGTTTTCTCGATTTGGGCACACAAGCGGCAAAGTTCTCGGGACAGCGCCCGACCGCCATTCCGCCTCCCAACCCACCCGCCTCGGCCGCCTAGCCCGCCCCCCTCTCAATGAAAATGAATTGAACACTAGTGGGTCCCACTTTCCATGTGAAAAGCCCTTGAGGCATACTTAAAGACCGTGTAAAGCAAATACAGAGATTTACTTGGAAATGTGTTGTTAGAAATCCATTCCTTTAAACATGTGAAAACACTGTTAACTATGTAGTATTTAATTGTAGAGTTAGACCGTTAAAGTGTATTTCATATTTTCTATATTCATGATTTTTTGGGAGGGACAGTGATGGAGGACTATATACATAGATGGTCCCCCAATTTGCATATCCCTCCCCGTAACACCACGAGGATATAAAAGCGTAGACAGCGTTCGAATCAGTGCAATATTTATCCTGCTCCAATGCAAGTTATTAGCTTACTAAATTTAGTGTGCTTCTACAGCCTACATCACCTTACTGTCCTTTAACATCCTACAGTACAGTCTGTTAGTCTTAGATTTCTGCCACGAGAGCACACACAGCCCTATATTATAACCAATCTAATCCTTTTTACCAGTATGCATCTATTTAAAGTGAAAACACAACTCATAAAATGCACGTGCACATTTTCCAATCAATGTTCGGCTGAAGATTCCTTTTTGGCACAACACCGCGATATGGAGTTTACCATAGAACACACGATGGGTGTGGTTACAGCGCCTTCTGCTGAAACACCCCCAGCATTGGAGAACAGATAATGCTGGTTATATTTTCATGCATTTGAAACATAATTTTATATACTTGAATATAAAAATTTGGCTGGGTGGTTATATTACCTTTTTCTGTGGTGTGATAAACTCAAAACACAAGTTTATGTCTGCTTTACACAGGCTTTAACATACACAACATCCATTATATTTAGCCTGTGTTTGAGAACCTCCTAAAATCAATGAAAGAAAGTGTTGAAGTGGTGCAATCTTGCCACCTTAGATATACAAAATGCCCTATGCTGCGAGGCCTGTAAATATCCAACTGACGTGATGACCAAAGTTGTTAATCCAACTACTGTACCACTGTGAGCACTGTGTGCTCAGGCCCATACATAACATTCCCTATTATCCCCCTCTCTTCAGTTTGCTCTGCGCCCCTGCCCTGATTGAAAGCCCTGTACCCACCATGCTGGTGGGTAGCCATGCAGTATTCCATGAAGCCATGTGTTCTCAATCGTTATTTTCCCTCCATTAGGCTTTCATTGTTCCATTGCATCCTGTGTCCATTTTTGTTTAGTTTTAATTCCTCTGAGCGATCTCCCACATTATGGGCCAAACCGAGCTGGCCAATACACCCTTTCTGCAGCCATTATGCACTGCTATATATAGTTATAATTAAATGTAATGTCAGAATGCATGTGTTACATGAAATACTGTATGTACATTAAATGTCATTCAACAGGCTCATATTTCAGTTGCAGCACAAAGAATGGAAAACTGGTAATATGATTAATTCTTACACTGTTTTAAAAGACTGCATAGAGGCCGTAGTGGGATGTGTGGAGAGTAGTGAGTCGCACTGCACTCAGATGTCAGAGGACTTTCACACCAACATATTTTCATAACACTGCTTTCAACCCCAAGGTTTGGTAATTCCACACTCAAAATGGGAGCACATTTAATGAAAAGGGGGATTTCTTGTGATTTCTTTACTATATCCACAATTTAGATGGAAGAGGTTATATGGCCAAAATATACTGCAAGGAAAACCGCAGAGGCTTCCAGAGTGTTTTCATATGAAAGAGTGAGCCGATGATATAGTGCGTTTCCTTTATCCACCATCTTTCAAACATTTCACACATGTTTGTAGTACTTTGCAAGTTAGTTTAGTTTGAAAGAAATGGGTCAGAATCGCTTGAGGGAGAACATGTGTCCAACTAAAAACACGGTGGTGTCCTGGCTCACGGACAGCACATCCCAGCATGCTGTGTTGTGGCCACACACTTTTCTCTGTGAGGTCAAGTAAACATCTCCCATAAAGCCACAGGAGGACTAAACTACTTAACTGAGGTTGCAGCTGGTGGCCTGTACAACTGCAGTTGAAAACTGTGAACTCTCACCCTAGTGGATGCACCCAGCATTACAAAAACACTCATCTCTACTCCTCCTCCTACAGAGTTCCAGGGCTCGTACCATTTCCCTAAACCTCACCCTGCAGCCAGTCACATAGTCATTTAGTTGAGATGTTTTCTTTGAAACATACATAGAAACTGTTACCTTGTCCTTCACCTAAGACTCATGCCTCCTGGCTTCAAACTTGAGGAAATGTGATATGACAGCATGTCTTCATCCACCACAAAACAAGGTCATTTTTTAATACATTCGTCCTTCACTTTACTGTCCTCACATTACATTATACTGTATAGCAGCATAGTTGCAGACATTCTTTCTTGTCCCTTGGCTTACACTGTTTTTAATTAAACTGATCTTCAATATATTCATTGTTTGCCACAACAATTATCAAAGCTGTGTATCATTTGGCCTATATAGCTGCAGACAACACGGATGCCAAGGCAAGATCTTGTGAGGACAAATAAACCACAGATGAAAATCCTTTCTGTGCTCAACAAGTGTGATATTCTCTCACTGTATGAAAGAGAAGGAAAGACATACTCTGAGATGTATGTCCTTCCTTCTCTTCATTTACTTGAACATTAAAATGACACTCGTACTGTGTCTGGGATTTATTTTATTGTTGAAACCTGCATTACCAAACTGTTTTATTTTTATTGCATTTTTTTTGACCGCACATGCCCAAGATTGGCTCACATTGCTCTCGAACCCCCAACCCCTAAAGCATCCCACCCTCACCACCGCTGGGGGCCTTAATTATGATGTAATCGAGGAGTGTACAGTACCTAAACATTACACAAACTAACAAATAACATTATATTCATAGATGTTGAAGTTTATTTAATACATGTGTGGATTGGCTCACTAAGTATAAAGACTTTACACCAACTGATGTCAAGTTGTGAGTATCATTTACACTACAATTACTGAATAATAAAATTTTGCATTAGGGTTTAGCTAGAACAAACCCATTTTAAAAATGAATATACATACACATTGTCGTGTGAAGTCCTTTATTTGGATAGTTGTAGTGCAAACTGCTTAGTGGACCTTTGTGTTATATGTACATGCTTATACGGGCCACGAGCATGTTACAACATTAACACACATATCTCTCCATCAGATGGCTTAAAAGAAAGGGTTGCATTTGAATATTCAACCCAAACCAATTAGTAATGATATCGGGAATAGGGTTTGGTGCTGATGTGCACCTGAGGGTTCCATTGTATAGCAACATGGGTGCTATATCAGCAAGAACCGTTTGCAATGCTTAAACATTGATACAGTATGTGAAAGGTGGCTACCAAGTTAAACACAACGGGACAAGCAATCCTTCTGTTAATGTTGCGGTACCCTTATTTTTGATTGAATCCAACCCTGTCAGATTGCTCACTTGATGGAATCTTTGGTCCATTATTTATAGCAAATATCACCTGTGGGATCAAGAGTGCTTCAATAAATGTTTAAGCTCATGAGACCATCCTGATCTTGCAATCTCCAATTTCATTTTGCCGAAAGAATCAGCCTGGAACCGCTCAATTCAAAAGTGTCTGTCATAAAGGCAGTGTTAATAACATTTCAATCTAGTCTCATAGAGCCAAGCTTTACTTGTGTAAAGTCAGGGACACAGCGCTGGCTAACTGCATCAAAACCCACCTTGACAGGAGAGGTATATTGATTGACATGCATGACGACCAACTACAAACTCAATGACCAACTTGGATGTTAAACTTATACAGAGGAATTCATTTGGAAACTTTATGACATGTCTCTGCAAGTCTTGGAAATAAGCAGGAATCTGGTTCATTACTGAATAATTTGGAAAAAAAAACTTATTAGTAAATAAAACATTGCACTAGTGTTGCAATGGAATTACGGACACAGACTTGTGAGTGACAATGCTAAGAGTCAATGCAAATCAGTACCACATTTTGAAAGTGCTGTCGAGCTTAAAGGGTAGACTGTATGTATCAGACATTTAGCACAGACTAGAGTTGCTTGTTATGTAGTGCTAATAGACGGAGGAGGCTGAGACTCATTTCTATCAAACTTCTTTCGTACATTTGGACTACCTATGGGCTACCTTTATCAACCCAATTAGTATGTTTTGAAATCAGCCAGAGCGCCAGTGGAAATCGAAACGTATGACATACGCTGATGTTGTCATCTTGTGAAAACTAGCTGCTGATTGGCCTGATTGTTTTTTTTAAAATGGGGACAAACACTATTGCATTGAAGGGTAACACTCATTGGCGTAGATTTCGTTAGAGCGTTGGGGGGGGGTTTCCATAACATTTTGAGAATCAAACACTTTGTTTTCTAACCCTCGGCCCCAGTGCGGGGACACATTTTATCGGGGGATACACTTGTTCTAAATATTGAGGGGGACACATCCCCTGTATCCCCCCTGGAATCTATACCTATGCGTACACTGATACTTGCTGTGAAGTCAAACTGAAGCTAAAACATTTGACCTATTTTTAGCAAAGGAACTTAGGTTAATGGAAAGACTGAAATTGCTGTGATAATGTTATTTGCACTGTGGTCCATAATATATAATGTAAACTGAATGTGCAGTAAAATAGGATGTAGGACACATAATGCCTTTTATCCTCCATATTATCATCAAGTGTATATTTAAATTCAACAATATTGGACAGCTGTGTGTGTCTGACAAAGTGACACAAGACTTTGAAGCATCCATGACATTAGTTCGCTATGCACAATTCCAGACTAACGTGTTAAACTACATTTAATTTTATTTTTTTGTTTGCCAAACATGGACATGTTTATCGTTGCAGATGTAGTGCTTACAGCTCTGCCCCTAAAAAACATAGCAAAAAACATTATCACAGCAATTTCAGTCTTTCCATTGACCTCAGATCCTTTGCAAAAATTGGGAAAGATTTTTAGCTTTAGTTTCACTTTCACACAGTATCAGTGTGGAATACGTCAATGCAATAGCGTTTGTCACCAATTTAAAATAAACACTCTGGCCAATCAGCAGCTAGCTCACGTTTTTGACAAGATGACAAAATCAGCTTACTTCATACGTTTTGGTTTACACTCGTGCTCTGTCTGATTTCAAAACATACTAACTAATTTAGTTGAATCCTGTGTATCTCTGATTGACTGAGAGAAATGCTAAGCATATTTCACTGGCTGATTTCAAAACATACTAACTCATTTAGTTGAATCCTGTGTATCTGATTGACTGAGAGAAATGCTATAAGTATATTTCACTGGGATAGATGTCTATATCTATGTTTACCTGTTAAACATGTACTTTTTTTCATATATTGTAAGCTGTTGTGTTTGGTAAAAACTGTAAACTTCAATGGCATCCATCCATGAAACAGAAGATATTAATGATGTTTGCACTGAAAATGTATTGCCTTGGATTAATTTAACAGTTCATTGTCTTAAACATCCAGATAGAAATCCTCATTAGCTGACTGTCCTCAATAGGGACACTTGCGTATGGACACGTAGTCATCAGTGGCAAATCCTATGAGGAACGTATTGGCTTGATCAAATCAATATGTAATTATACTCTCTGAGAGGAAATTAATTTGGCCAACACTTCTGGCCATTATCTACATGGAGTGGGGGAGAAAGTAAAAGTAATAGATACTATTCATTATTTCAAATTTTAAATAAACGTACATTATGCACTTTGTGTCTATGAGGTTCTAGTTAATTGCAAATGTGCAGCTAGGTTTATAAGGTGATTTGTAGGTGGGGTTTATAAATGCTGTGCTTATTGGTGGTGGGGGGTCTATACTGTATTTACTTACATGTTTGCATGTAAAATAAAAACATTTTAACGTGTTTTTTATTAATAATACATTATTGTCATTTAACATGAAGCACATCAATATATTGCACCTTAATGTACTGCATGAAATGTGCAGACGTGACTATGCTGCCATGCTAATTACATTATTTCCTTTTGACATATGCACATCAATGGGGAGCTACATTCTGCTTTTAAGTTAATCAAGGGAAAGTGAGTGTTTCTTGGACTTAAAATACCACAGTCAAGTATTCTGTTCTGACACATAATGAAGCACTATTAAAATACTGGACCCATTGCTAAAGTTATTACTATTGTAATGTTTACACTTTATGACCTGCATGCTCTCCCTTACCGCAAAATAGATTTGTACTAGATGCATTCGTATAATTAAAGCGGAACTATACCGAGCTTTGAATATTACTTGTTTGAACATTAGATGGCAGCACATGTTGTTAATACACAAATAAACACCCCCCCATATAAATAAGCAAACCCAGCCCCTCCCATTCATTGTCACACACACAAAGCAGAATCAAAGCTTGAGTGAAAACATCTATATATTTGAACTGGGTGCACGAACCATAATGCAACATAACCAATGCACTGTGCCCCTAAGCTAAATGTTTCCATGAGTAGACTATTCCAACTGTGCTAACATAGGAACATGGGTGAAAAAGAGTAGGCAAGTCGAATTGGTATACAGTAGGTTACATATGAGGTTCCTTTAACAAGAGACCATTAGCCGAAGCCCTACAATTAGTTAAATACTCTCTATCATTGTATTGCCATTGTCCACTGGATTTAAATGTTCTTTCCTGGGTGTGGGGCAAAATTTTTCCCGGTTGGGCCAGGAAGGTTAATGACGAAGACTTTACATGGATCTGCTTAAGGGTATAGGCTCTATGTTCATCATTACTAACACAGAAACTGATTTGGCACAAGGCAAATATGCATAACCATTTTTTTAGGAATATGCTTATTTCTGCATGGCTATTTTATTATCCAACAAGGGCATCTCAATAAATGAGAATATTGTGGAAAAAATAATACATTTAAATAATTAAATTGGCAAAGTGAGATATCGTGGATTAATTGAAATTACTTAATTTACAATATTCAAATTTATTGAGAAGTGCCTTTGTGATTTTGGCTCCTATGATGATTTTTGCTCATAGTTTAAGAGCTTAAGTGCAATATAAATAACTGATTTTGTGCAAAAGTCTACAATTATGATACATCAATTATTATAGATGCGCCATCTAACATAGTTTTCATTCAAAATCTCTAGACGCAGCTCAGCATCAGAAATCCAGTTACGCCCATATAGCCTATATAAAATAAATACATTATCTCTGCTGTAATTATGCTTAATTATGACCCAAAATAATTTAACCTTCTATATGTCCGAGATAATATTTTTATCTTCAGCGCGGTAATACCACCTATGCCTTTTTTTAATTTTTCGTCTGGTTCGGTAAGATACGAACCGGACTGCTAACAAAAAAGAAAAAGAAAAAAAAAAGTATGCCAGAAGCTGATGTGACGGGATGCACTAATAACAAAGTAGGAAACCCAGAACTATAGCCAGCGGTCGAAGTTAACTATGTAGTCAACATTCATGTAGGCAGAAAATGGGAAACGCAATGGGAAACGCAATCGGCGCGAATTTCGGTACGTTGCCTAGATAAAAACAGCCAATGTGATTTTACCATGCTATGTTAACCAGCGTCTTTACTGCATATTGTCATGTGGCTGAAAGCAATTATAAATGTAATCTTTGGCGGTTAATGCGCTTGCATATAGCTTGACTAGTCACTGGACTCCATCGTAGGCCTACTTCCTTTGCAAATCTGTGTGTGCACGCTTATGTACGTCATCACTGTTTGTAAACAGTAAAAGGATCTAAAGATCACCAGTTATGTCCATCAGAACAAACTTGACAATTGCCGCTGCCTATCCACTATGACTACTTACTGGTAGTGAGCAGGGACACGTGACTTCCAGTGTTGCCAACTTAGCGACTTTGTCGCTATATTTAGCGAGTTTTCAGACCCCTCTAGCGATTTTTTTTTTAAAAAGCGACTAGCGACAAATCTAGCGACTTTTTCTGGTGTTACTGGACTTTTGGAGACTCTGACGTGAAAGCACGTATCGTTCTTACTCTGGTCCTCCAGCAGCAGGTGCTGCCGTGGGCCCACCCGCCGTCCCAACGCACTCTCAGCGCTGCAGTCAGAGGGCATGTTCACCCTCCGCGTCCAGACTGCAAATGAACCGCGCATGCGCCGGGATTGATGCCGCTGGCTGATTCCGCCG
>JAODUE010002847.1:0-10000 GCA_027564755.1 Amblyopsis hoosieri
GTGTGTGTGTGTGTGTGTGTGTGTGTGCGTGTGCGTGTGCGTGTGCGTGTGCGTGTGCGTGTGCGTGTGTGTGTGTGTGTGTGTGTGTGTATTTTTGTACTCTCCTCCCTGGGGACTCTTTGTCTCAGGCACAATGCATTCTGTTTCATGGTGGACTTTTAATTTTGCCCAGTTGTTCAATTATTGGAACCTGTCGAGGAGCTCTGTGTGAACACCTGTGTGCCTGTGTGTGTGTGTGTGTGTGTGTGCGTGTGTGTGCGTGCATGTGTGTGTGTGTGTGTGTGTGTGGATGTTTGTGAGAGAGAGAGAGAGAGAGTCTCTGCACCTACATGTGTATGCAACACAGGCACAAGGATAGACTTTGTCATGACCTCCCATATAAAAGAACAAGTAAGTTCTCATTGTTGGAGACTGAGTTTGGCCCCAGGTGTTTCTACTATAGGGGTTATGTGGAACCTATTTCCACATTCTGGAAAACAGGTTTCAAAGCTTCCGGTTAGGTGCTATACGATCTGGAATATGCCTTCTTTTATTCAAGATCTAGGAAAACAAAAAACAATAGTTACAGATGTCCATCGAATTGTGACTGAAAATGCTATTAGTTAAAATGTTTGTGTTTCTTAGTTGTAGCATCTGCTATTATTATTTATTTTAAATAAATACTACCACTAGCTTGTACAGTTGGAGGAGTGATTTATTTCGTACTGTTATCAGCACGGCTGTGATCTCCGGCAGCCATGTAGACACTCGTCCACTCTAAACATATTGTAACTTTACAGTAATATTGTTGGTTGATGATCGTCGAGTATCGGTCAGAATTATACATTTTATATATTGACTATTACGTTGTCAGTTTGGTTCAAACTAATGTAATCTTACCACCTTCACCGATAAGCCGAAGTAATGAGACCTCTTTTCCGGTTTGGTCATGTGACGTTCGACATACTAGCATAGCATCTTGCACAGAGAGCATCGAATAGATTAAATAGATTAAATAGATAAATTATTGTAAAGTAATTACTAGTCCACATTGGAGTGTTGTGAGCAACACAAATTAATGAATTATTTTGTGTTGTAGTTTGTTAGAACTACTCCTCTACATCCATAACTCTTAGTTTTATAAACAAGATGTTTGTGTATGTATGTATATACAGTATATATATATATATAGTTACTGGTTACTGGTTAGTTACTAACCAGTTTTATGTTCTACACTACCTCTTTTCATCTTCCCAAATGCACCCACACCCACACAACACATACACATATAGCCTCAATGCCCTAGGTCCGGCATTTGAGGTGTATCCGGACACTAAATCATTAATGTCCAAATATTACCCATAAATCTTAAATCATTAACAGCAGCGCAGGGACGATGTTGGCAACTGGTCATGAAAGATGCTTGTTCATGCCCTGTTCTTCCACAGCTGTACTCCGTTATAGTGCTGACGGCTACACCTTTCCTCCAACTTTATATCTTTGCTTTTGTCAGTTGTGCCAGTTATTTATTTGTTTTTTAATGTATTTACTACACACACACACACACACACACACACACACACACACACACACACACACAAGCCACACCCATCCATTCATCAGATTCATCAGATACCCCACCCTGTCTGTGTCTTTATCACTTTTCCTTCTGACAATTCAGGCATGTTAGGTGTTGTCAGAGCTGTTAGCCAGTGTCAATCCAGTGGGCCAAGTGGGATATAGCAGAGCCAAACCTTTGGGGGGCGCATGGTCCAATGGGATTAGGTGTTTGAAGATTACCCTTCTCTCCTGTGTCATCGCTAATCCATTCCCACAGCCCACACACACACTCGCAGAGAGAGAGAGAGAGAGAGAGAGAGAGAGAGCGAGAGAGAGGGGGGCTGCTGTAATATGATCACCAGGGAAACCTGCACCAGATATTATGCTAATGTGTCTGCAGCCATTGACAGACCAAAGCTATTTCATTACAAAGCGTTAAAATGTGTAAAGGTTCCCTAGTAACATAGCCTTGTTTTAGATGTACTATTTTTACTATTTTCCTATAGCAGGCATTACCCTCTAATCATGGTGTGATTTATGGTTGGTTAATTAGACACATTCTGAATATTTTATTTACACCCATCCCATTCTTTTTCTCAGCCTATCACTCTTGTTTTGCATTTCCCACCTTCCCACATAACGCGCGCGCACACACACACACGCACGCACACACAAACACCCACACGACACACACACACACAGACACACACACGACACACCTTGCCTCTCTTTTTAATAGAATGTGCTAAAGAAAATCACCATCTGCTCTGTGTTTTTAGCTAGACAAGATTCCTTACGCTCTGCGCGTGTGTGGGTGTGCGCGTGTGCGTGTGTATTGTGTGTGTGTGTTGTGTGTGTGTGTGTGTGTGCGTGTGTGTGTGTGTGTGTGTGTTTTGTTGGCTGTGATATCAGGCCAGTAGGTAGCAGTGATATGTTTGTCTGACAACTCACAAGACACTTCAAGGCTGTCAGCCCCACTCGAAAACACTGATGGATGTGCACACACACACACACACACACACATACACACTAAGAACCAGACATAGACAGCGTCAGATCTCTGCACCTGTCTCTGTGGATCAGCATCTCCCAGCCTCCCCATTGGCCGTCTCAAAGAGAGACATTGATTAGCTGAGATCAATGAGGTGCAGTATTGTTTCAGAGTCCTGGAGCACAATCAGACTTGAATTGCTGGCCTCCGTGTTTAACACACCTTTACACTGGCTTCCTATCAGCTACATTCTATTCTATTATAATATATAATTGTATAGTATAGTATATTATAGTATAGTATAGTATATTATATTATAGGGCTGGTCGATATATCAATATTTTATTTATATCGGTATATTTTCAAAAGAGATATAAAGTTGGACAATATCGTTTATATCAATATTGTTATAGTCACACCTTTTTTCAGAGTAGCCAATGAGAAAGCAGATACTGAGTCACATGCTCAATTTACATTTCTGACAAACAGATACAGGTAGCCAGCCAGTATGACAAGGTAACGGTAATCAAAAACAATTGTGGATTAAATTGAGTACAAATGTAGTCATTATAGCTGCAATATTCACAACCTCTATGCTATGGATTTAATCATGTACAACTACAATTAAGTCGCTAAAAATAAAGAATTTCACATTTCTGTCAGGTTTCCTGTTTTTTTCTCCTCCTGAACATTTTACCGGCTTTATAGAAAATACCGATATATATTGTGTATCGGTATTTATTAACCTAAATATATCGGGATATTTTTGGTCCATATCGCCCAGCCCTAGTATAGTATTCAGTAGTATAATATAGTATAGTATACAGTAGTATATTATAGTATAGTATAGTATATAGTTTTATAATATAGTATACCATAGTATAATATAGTATAGTATACAGTAGTATAGTATAATATAGTATACAGTAGTATAATATAGTATAGTATACAGTAATATAGTATAGTATTGTATAGTATACAGTTGTATAATATAGTATACCGTAGTGTAATACATTACCTACTGTATGCATATTGTAATGTCTTTTTTTCTATTGCATCACATTCTGTTCAATGTATTTTCCATTATCTTCTGTTCTGCTCTATTCGTAATACCAATTACAATATGGGTGCTCATTGTTATGTTGTACAGAGCAAGGCACTGTACAGTAGATGCCTGATGCAGCTAAACAATACAATGACTCACAGTTGTGACCAGCTGGCTCTGAGCTGAGCCCAGCTGAATAGCATATGACATATGGGCGTTTCACCTGTGTGCGTGTGTGTGTTTAGCGGTGTCCATGCAGGTGCGTGTTCATGAGTGCGCGTGTGTGAGATAGTGTGTGTGTGCGTGTGTGTGCGCTTATTATGTTGCTGGCTAAACTCATTCTTGAATAGTGGAATCTTGTTTCCATGGGTACGAGATCATTGAGCTCCTAGGATGTGGAGCAATTAGTGTGACTTGATAAATGTGTCTGTTTACTACTGCCTACTAGCCAGGTATGTGTGTGCCTGTTTGTGTTTGCTTGCACTGTTTGTGGCTGCGCTTGTGCGAGTTGTGAATTCAATTGTATGCATATGCTCCCATATTGTTGTGGTGAGGCCTTGCTTTCTGCTCTCCAGTTCAACACCATAGTGAACAAGACAGCATGTTTTGACCATCTGGTTCAAGCCAACGTGAGAAACAAGAAACTGCTGAAGGATGCAGTCCAGAACATCACAGCCAAAGGAATAACCAACTACACCAAAGGCTTTGAGTTTGCTTTTGAGCAGCTGTCTGTGGTAAGACTCAATTTGACTCTTTGTATTTGTATTTTTATATCAAATCTGTTATTTGTCACCTTTACTCAGGCTCTGGCAGGTAAAAACCGATCTGTACCAATCCTCCATAAAAAGTTACACGATAAGAACCTTGTCTTTTGCTGCCATCTGCTGGTGGATGTTTTAGTACTAATAATTGTTCCAAATTTTAAATTGTGCTCTTTTCCTCAGATGAATTGTGACTGGGATGTGTGTTCATTAGTGTTTGGTGTACAGTGTTGTAACAGTGTTGCTTTTACCAGACTAATATAAGCAGAGCCAACTGCAACAAGATCATCATGCTGTTTACCGATGGAGGGGAGGAGAAAGCTCAGGCCATACTGCAGAAATATAATGCTGACAAAAAGGTAGGCATGTGCACACACACACACACTCACACGCACACGCACACACTGACAATCTGTCTTCATACTGTAGAGTACCTCGTTTGCTTTTATCCAGCCGTTTATTAAAGTTGTCTTTTTTTAGCTCCCGATGGGTCTCAGTGACTGTGTACATGTCCTCTTTAGCTGAGGGTTTACACAGATGGAAGGCAGATGAGTTGCCTTGTGGGCCACACCTGAGCGCATGCATGCATACCTACACAAGCCGAGTTTCTACATAATGTAGCACCAGAGAGTGTTCAGTCAGCACAGAAACTCATCTACAAAGTGAAAAGTAAACATACTTTGTGAATTTAAGATCAAAATGGGATTGTCAGAGGCACCGATGTGCAATGCGAGTGTTTGTATTTAAGTTCACATCAAAGTTTAGACAAATTCTGTAGGGTGTTTTATGCCCTTGGTTTGCCCTTGAAAGTGACTTTCACCATGTTCATGGCAAAGCAAACCTTGAAATGAAACAAGACGATTATATATTGTATTTATATTTAGTATAGTATATTTTTTATATTTGTAATTGTATTAAGAAATGTATTCAAATGTTATTGATTGTGTGTTGTACTTTGTAAATACTATTTGACAGCATAGCAACTGAAACAATATTGCACATACCCTGTTTGGTCACTTAATAATATGGTATTATACAGGAGTTGCAGTAGTTTACATCATGTTTGCAATACTGAAAAATACTGTTCCAGTTTGAATGAAGGGTATTTTTTCAATTTGATGTATTTCCCTTTTTTGCTCCGTGCTGAGTTAAAACATGGTAATTGTGCAGCCCTAAAGAGAAGGAGTTATGTAACACATTCCTTACCAAGTATGTAGTTCTGCAAGTAACTTTCCCAAATATGCCCTACATCAGATCCATATGAACATTGTTGTCGTGCTCACAGCCCATTGAATTGCCCATCTAGTGCTTTGTTGTTCCAGGTGAGGATCTTCACGTTCTCTGTAGGCCAGCACAACTATGACAAGGGACCCATTCAGTGGATGGCCTGCGCTAACAAAGGTATAGCTGGGACACCACAGCACACATAAAGGCAGCGGACATTATTACTATTAGTTTTATGCTACCTGAGCATGGCTCTAAGTGTAACATAATATGTTGTCCCCATGCAAACCCAGGTCATTTTTGCTGAATATATAAGAATAGATTAGTTCATTTATGAGCAACAGGAATATGCTGTAGGGGATGCAGAGAGTATCAGAAGGTTTTTACAGTTTAGTGATGTTAGTTTGAAGACCACCCTTATAGTGAACCAACTGAATCAATTTTTTATTTCAGGTTATTTCTATGAAATTCCTTCTATCGGAGCTATTCGAATAAACACACAGGTATATCAATATTCAGTTATCATTAGATATAACATGTTTGGAGCAATTAGTGCCATTAGATGACTGTGTTAATAGACTGTCTGTATTGTGTGGTTTAGGAGTACCTAGATGTATTAGGAAGACCCATGGTTCTGGCAGACCAGAAGGCTAAACAGGTCCAGTGGACCAACGTTTACCTTGATGCTCTGGTACGACTTAGATTTCTTTGTGTACCCATAATGCAATTCACCAAATCACGAGCTCACCGCTTTCTCATTCACAAATAGTTTTAAGAACGATATTGATATGTGTTCTTATCTGTGTGTCAGGGATTGGATCTGGTCATCACAGGAACCCTGCCTGTCTTCAACAAGACCATGACAAAAGATGACAAGAATTGGGAGGTAGACCCCTGCACATATCGAATGCATTCTTGATGTACTCGCACAGAGAGGTCAGCAGGGGGAGATGTGCAACAAGTCTCTTTACTGTCATCTTTTCTTTCATGCTTGAAGCACCAGAACCAGTTGATTCTTGGGGTGATGGGGATTGACGTGTCCCTGAATGACATCAAGAAGCTTACACCACGCTTCACTGTTAGTATACAGTCCATTTCATTTGTGTGTTTTTTCTCTGAATCACCAGATTAAATCAGAGTGAGTGTGGGATCATGTGTTTTAATTATTTGCTAAATAAAATATTTGATATTGTTTTGGCATGTATGCGTCAATGATGATTGACTATTGAATGATTTCTACTTATGTTTGTTTATCTCTTGGCTCAGATTGGCCCTAATGGATACTATTTTGCCATTGATCCGAATGGCTACGTCCTTCTACACCCAAATCTCCAGCCTAAGGTATTGTCTGATATGTAGTCTTCAGTATATAATATCTCTATGTGTTGTTATTCTTTGACATGTATTATTGCATTCAAAGTATTGTATGCCTGTGCAATATCAGGATAAGAATATTGTCATTTTCCATTGAAAGCATATTATGCAGCTGGAAGTTGGAGTTCCCCTCATCAATCTTTGTAAAGAGTAGAAAGATCACAGGGAGTATGATCTGATATCATCAGTCCCCGTATGGCAGCCACAAGGTCACTATGTGAGTGACCTTGAGCCATACTATGTGATGTAACGGTCGGGTAATGCTGGCAATGAGCTGGCATACATGTTTTTGAATAAAACACAGGGCATTTTGAAGTGGAAATAATTTTCTAAATAACAATTCACATCTGTTCACCTATCACCACCACTCCAAATTCCAAGGCATGTTGATGAGACCATATTGCTTTAATCTACAACGTACATTTCTTTTTTGTTTGTCTTATTGTTTTTTTTTTTTGTTTTTTTTTTACATTATCCATGAGTTGTGTTAATGTTTCAAACTAGACTCAAAACAAAATACTTTGTTTTGGTGTAGTGTTTCACTTTACCTAAGAAAGCTTTCACTTTCTGTTTTTCATGCTTCTTTTAGTTTAGTTACATTTTCAAAGTGCATCTTTTTAACGTGGTGGTGTAGCCCAACATTTCCCCAATTCCAAGTCACGATCATAACTACTTTACCGTTTGGTCCCACCTGAGTATTACAACCTGTGTGACCTGCTTAGAAACGTTTACACTTTCTCCCAATCCCACAGCTAAATGCAACAATACATTTAGCCAGCGGCCGGTATTAAGATGCGACCCAGTCAGAATTAGCCATGACCCAGGTCACAACCCACCTTTGAGAAAATGCCCAAGATCCTCATCCTCAGCACCCCCGGGCATGAACCGCTCTGACTGGCTACAGACGGTCCATGTGGTACCCAGGCCTCAGTGCTGTGTTAGGTTGTGTCTTGTTCTGAAGACCACATCTCCAAGCCCAAGCCTTCACAATGCAATCAAAAAGTTGTGTATGTTTAAAATCAGCTGTCTGATTATTTCTGTTCATCTTCTTGCCAGAAAAGGATCCATAACAGAAAGCTCAGAATCAATCATAAGTTTGCTGTCACTTTTCATGAGGTGGGACAAAATAGAGGTAGATCACTAGCTTGAAACTAGGGTTACTGGTAGTGCGAGTTAAAGTAACGACATGCATATAGCTTGTGTCACTTTGGGACCGGGCCTCTGTGAGTGAAAGTAGAACAATTATACAAATGGCTTGAATATCGGGCATCAATTTGATGGTACGTTTCACCACATCTTCCAAATCACTGCTTTTTCTGGTTGTTTCTGTGTGTGTGTGTACACAAACACACACATTCCATAATTCTGTCCGTACAGAGCAGCATTTAAGCGCAAGTCTGTTGATTTTCCCTATACACCCCCTAGCAGCCATCTGCCAATCTTAGGGTGTGTGATTGGTTCAGTCAAACGGTGGAGTGTATGAATACTGATGGTGACCTCCAAGCCTTTGAGCAGTTCCCTTTTCTCTGTGTTCCTTGGCTCTTTCTGCGTTTGATTATGTTTCATATTGCACTTGAGTTTAGACCCCACCCTACCTACCACCCCCCCCCCTTCCTTCTTTGATTTGGTATATCGTCCCCGCTTGTCCATTATTGCTATCCCATGCATTCTTGCTTCTTCTCCTGGTCTGTATTGAATGTGTGTTTCATGTTTGATTCTGTGATTTGTCTTTCATTCCTCTTTTCCATCCCTCTCATTCTCGCACTGAGGCATGTCATCGTCGCTTCATTCCTTTTCACTTGTCAACCAATGTAAGCACCTCAAATGGTATTGTTTCATTCATCCATCCTTCACTCATTGATTTGCCTCCAGCTTCCAGAGCATTCTAATAGTTCTCTTTCACAACATGGCTCTTTGCAACTAAATTTAATGAGCAACTTGCCAGATCCAGATGGCATCCTCTGCCCCCTGCATCTCTTTGATAACAGATCATTTTAATTTGACTGCAGATACATTTGGTTTGTACTGTGTCTGTTTAAAATAAGAGAAATGTGCTAAAATGTATGCCTCTGTGTCACCTCAAGTCTGTCTTGTATATCAAACAAAGTTAATGAACTTTGCCTGCAAGGTCAGGTGGGAACACTGAGCAATTCTCTAGAGGACAAACTAGTATCCGATTCCGTATTCTACTATTTTATAGCAAAGCTGTATATTACTGCTACCATTTTATAATCCTATAAACCCACTGAGACATATAGGGTTTTAAGAGAGGACATTAACAGGGTCTTCTGTCAGTTTGTATCAATCTGATTCAGCTGCGGCTGGTATCACAGATCTGTTGTCATGTGGTTGCCAACTGTTGTTTTTCATTTTCCTACATCCTTCTGCTGATTAGAACAATGACTGGCCTCAGTTGTGAAATTGAAAACAACAGGACATTCTGATTCGAATAAGAAACATCAATATATGTTTAGTAAATGCATCTGTTAAAAAAGGTGCAAATCTGTTTCAGTCTATGATCTATGAAATGGGTACCACCCATCCCTGAACAAGGAAAATTATGATGATGTATACTGTACTGCATTGTGTAACACTTAACTCGGCAGACAAATGCTATAGTATACTAATGTAAAATATGTTTCTAGTGGAATTTTAGCCTACAGAAAAATGTTTGAAACCTGATGGGTCCTTCTTGAGTCACTTGACTTTGAGGCAGACTTGAGAAATCTTTTTAAATGTAATGACTTTAATAGAAATTCATTAATTCTTAAATGACTTGGGTTCTAGACTTGACTTGGACATTGTTTTTAAAGTGTGCTACAGAAACATAGCTATTTTCTTTTGTTTCAGATATTTGACAGAAAGACTTGAGACTGACCAGACATTAAAGAGAGGTTTAATTTAGTTTTCAACTTTTACACTCAGTCTTTAGACGGAAATCGAGCAAAGTTTACTGTCTTACCTCTGTCCTTACCCCCTTAATGTGTACAGTATACAGTTACAGTATTTTGCTATGATTAAGTTATGTCAAAGTCTAAAATCCTTTCTCCAGAACCCTAAATTCCA
>JAODUE010002849.1:0-11510 GCA_027564755.1 Amblyopsis hoosieri
CTGTATATATATATATATATATATATTATTATTATTGTTCTGATTCGAGCTACTGAAGGTGAGACCTTTTAGTAAGCAGTAGACTAGACTGTTCTCTGACACAATGCTAAGCTACATTACATGAAGGCAAATGGGGTGAACATGAACCAATCACATGTTTTCTTGTGATAGTTGCTAGGCAGAATACTCTGAACAGCACTAGTGTCTGAGCAACGCAGAGCATTCAATACAAATATTTAATACCTTCCACATTCCAAGTGAATAGGGGCATATTTGACATGCTAGTTGTCATTAGTCAATCACAGTTTGATATGGGATGGAGGTGGGACTTTCTGTAAGAATTTCAACATCATTCGACTAATAGAAAATGCCCTACAATGTGACTCATGCTGACTGTGTGAATGCTTTTGACCTGCGTGACTACTGGAGCTTTACCGCCAGGTCCACCAAACAAGTTGTGCTGAGTACCGGTATCATAGGGAGTGAACTAGCTAAAGGCCTTCATGCTACTACATTATACAGTAAGTGAGAAGAGAAACATTTGGCCTCTGAAATTTGATACAGTACCATGGGACACAAAGAGAAAAAAGTGAGACAAAAGAGAATAATTATGAAACGATTGATTTTCACGTAGCTAATTTTAGTGGAGATATCGTTAAGTCGAGATGAAAGCAGACGCCAGCAAGTACTAATAATGAGGCGACAATATTCATCTGGTTGTCAGCATTGCATTTTTGGGGATGAATTTGAGCATCAAGAGGTATTTTTTTGAGCATCATAATTACTTTGAAGCTGACACCATACTGCACATTGATAATGGATTTAGATCTTCTCAACTAGGAGTTTCATTCCCATGGAAACACAAAACTAATTATTTGAGAAGTGGCAGACTGCAGACTGGATATAGATATGAAAAATGTGCCTGAAACGGATTGCAGAGTTAAGTTACTAAGAGTTAACTAACCCTAACCCTAGCTGCACTGCCGATTAGCCTTATTCAGGTGAGGTAGAGGTTAAGGACCACAAGCATGTTTTTGTCGTTAATATTTAAGCTTGGACTGTTTGGCGATATTGTTGCATGTCACATTTAGAGGTAACATGCAAGGTTGGTTTGCGTGTTTGTGGAAACCTTAAAAGTAGGCCTGACGATCGAGCGTTTTTTATATACTATTACAGTGTTAGTAGTACAAGTAAGGCCAACATGTAGACCAGGCTGTACTGTTGTGTTATGCATTTTGCGTGCGTGATGTGAAGGACGTGAAGTTAGCTTTACTATAGTAGTCTATCCAATCGTTAAGCTTTTGTACACTGGTTCTGATCTCGATAGTGGCCCAGATCACACAGACACGTCGCTAAAGGTGCGGCCGCTTCAAAAGCGCTGTGATAAACCCCCGATCACACAGAGATGGGCTGCTTGAAATAATAGGCAACTTTTGAGTTGTTGTGGTGACACTGAAGGCCCAGTGTCGAGAGTCACGATTTGCTACGGTCGTCCTGTATACATGACACACTGACCTTGATAATGACACAATGTTGCACGATTTCAAAGAGGTCACTTTCTAGTTTTACCCCATTTACTTCAGATTTTGTCCATTTGAACATTTGAAGTTGTAGCTTTGCAGTTTAAACAGATGAAAACACAGAGGGGCCTGGGTCAACCAGTGTACACGGCTTCCCTTCTAGTTTGTGGTTTTGGCATCCCCAGTCCTCGCATTTGTAAGACAATGATCTTGCTTTATGGTACTGACAAGCAGACATACTAGTTATGTAGTGCACAGTGGATATGAACCGAAGAAGTAATGTAGCTGCAGAGAAAAGCCATTGGCCCTGGATGATAAGGGGCCATGAGCCCAGAGCTGTCATCCATGTGGACCGCGGGCCAAACCCCTTGTCGGCTATATCTTAAATATCACCTTGGCCAGACCTTCTAAACCTTGGGTCTTCCATTTATGAATTAAGGTCCCTTCATACTCACCAGTCTTAAGATTTCATGACTTCTCCAGCATAGTTGTTTTTCTCCATTGAGTAGACACTTTTATGTGAATGTTGCTGTAAAAGTATATTGTCACATTACCCAGTTGTATAGATAAAGTGTATAGTGTAAAGATAAAGTGTCAACAGCCACTCACGCTGAGAAATACTTGATGCTCTGAATATTACAAATCTCACATCATCAAACATAATAGTCGCATTATTGTTACAGTAATTATTCTCTATAACAGCACAGATACACTCCATGTAGGAAACTCACTAGATTAATTGGCTGAACATAATGGAATTAATTGTGTCATTGCAGTATTTTGTGTACAGTATTTTGTTGAGCCTTTAGTGATGTAGGCCTACAGTACATAATACACATACAATAATGGTTGTGAAAATTAACCATAGACTGTATTAAATAGTAAATTAACAAACCCTCTGTGATGTCACCTATAGCTTTTGTCAAGAACACCGCGCTATGCTGGCTCTGGCTGTCGTCATCATTGCAGTACCTCACTCCGCCTGTAACGCCCCCCTATGCCCCCTTTTCATTATAATGGGATAAATGCATGGCTGTAATATTTTAAACAATTTTATAACAAAATTCACCTCCCGTAGTGTTGAACAGGCATGAACAGGAAGACTAGCTATAGAGACCAAACCCGTTTTTTGAACCAGGCTGTAAACATGTTTATTCTTGCTGTAAAGTCGGACATGTTAGCATTGTAGTCTATGGATATTGACTCCCTTTTGCAGCCAGCCTCAAGTGGCCATTCGATAAACTGCAGGGTTTGGCACTTCCATGTTGTATACATTTTGTAGCAACGGCGGTTCCCGCTTGATATTAACAAATCTGCACGTGGTGAGGTGGATTGATCTGAGGAGGGAATAAGAGGAAATTGGATGAAAGAGGAAGCTTCCAACGCCACACTTGGTAAGTAAATCCCGTGTTCAATCCCTCCGCAATATAACATAACCTAATCACACGCTATACTATCATACTATACCTCTTACTTCCCTATGGTGTGTTCAGTCATGACTACTCACGCGGGCACGCACGTATACACACACACAAACACACACACACACACATGTGCACGCACGCACACACACACACACACAAACACACACCTACACGCATACACACACACACACCTGTAAACACATTACACTATCCAATATTTCAATATGAGGCATCTACAGTGTAATATCAAGGTACATTTATTACTGACAATAATATATTAAATTACATCTTTGTTGTGCTATTGGACATTTAAACAATGAAATATGATGGGAACTACTGTATATGCATTTGTTGTGATATAACTTTATATTGTATGGAGTGTGCCCTTTCTCTAACTCTCTCTTTCTCTCTGTACAGTAAAAAACGCAAAGCACACACGCACGCACACACACACGCACACGCACACAGCCACATACACACACAGCCACATTCTCTCAGACAGTGAATCAGGTGATTGGGTGTCTGGATGGGACGAGAGGCAGTTATTACTGAGGGGGTCAGGCACTTGGTTGTAGAAACCAACATTAGATCCACCCAATGGTCCATAGATCTCCCAAAACAATATGGTTTCCACCCTAGAGAAAGCCTTTATCTCCCCGGGCTGTAACATATTTTACAACTAGTCTTGAACTGTATGCCCTCTCTTCATCTCTCTTTCTGCCTCTCTACGCTCACTACTGTGTCTAGCACACTTCATTTGGCCTATGCCCAAAGCTCTGTGCTGTGAAAGTGAAACAGACAGCGTAACGCTGGAAAACCAAAGGGAAAAGGAACATTCTAGATTAAACAATGCAGGAAAGGAAGGAAGGAAGGAAGGAAATGTAATGCCTTCACTACGGCATCTAATGGTGATGACATACGCACGCACACGCACACACGCACGCACACACACACACTGTACAAGCGCAGTTGACCGAGTACGGTGTGTTGCCCTCCAAAAAAAGTTCCGCTTTGCAAACCAAACACGGGTAGACCGTATATTTACGAAACAAGTCCACAAGACAAGGCTGTAGTGTAAAAGGAAAAAAAAGGATTTGGGACGTGAGCTGCCTCTGTTCAAAGAAACAAAACAAAGCCCAAATGCCCTAATCAGTCCCAGCCGTCCAACACATGCTTGTTCGACCTCAGTGGAGGGAGAACTGTACTTATTTAGTTAGGTTGCCCTTGGGACGGGACTTTAGCGAGGGACTGCAGACCACCAACACTGACACCAACACTTTGTTGGCAGCCTCAGCTGTGCACCAATCACACGTGTTTACCGCCGCCCGCCTTGTGATGTCATTCGCATTCCCCGAGCCAAACAAAAAAACACCACAGATTCCCGAGAATGCGTGCGTCCACATGTGTGTATGTGAATAATTCCACGTCAGAGTAAACCCCCGTCATCGCTAATGAGTCCTGAGTCAGAGGAGGATAATAAAGTGCGCGGCCCGCGCCCAGTGAAAGGTCAGGGCCATAAACGAATGATGGGTTTTATTTTTTCCCCCTTTTATTCTTTCACTTCTTTCCCTTCTCTGTAAACTCAGCAGTCACTTATCAAAGCTTAAGAAGCTAATCAGGTTGCTGGAGGAATGTGGGGAGGCGTGGAGCAGATGGTGTCCATAACATTTAGAGCCACAGCCTGGACTCATAGCAGGCAGTCTGAGATGAAAAAGAATAAAACAAAGGAGCAACCGTAAAAAAAAAATAACTATACTGTTCTTAAAACTGTATATATTATCTCCCAAGTAAAAAAGTTACACATGGGATTACATTTCCAGCGAGGTATAGTTTATTCTTTCTGCCTCACAAGATAAGCTTCTTCTTTAAATATGAATTCTTAATTGAATGCAGGCAGTTGGAATGCAAAGTCTGCTAGCCAGCTGGCATGCAACCCAGAAGTTCAACCGGAGTTAACGCCAACAGGGTTGAGGTCGGTCACTCTGGAACAAGCATGATTCTGTATAGCGGTCTGTGAATATGCCTGCTTGAGATTGAGTTAAGCACACTTTTGAAGAGTACATCTTTTGCAGCACTAAATAAACAGCCCTGGAAAATAACGCATGGCGTGCGATGACTGGCACGTTGGCAAGAGGGAAATCATGTTGGAGAGAGAGAGAGAGAATACAAACAGAAGTTTGGACAGCAAAGATGCCACAGTACACAGAGAGAGTGAGAGAGAGAGAGAGAGAGAGAGAGAGAGAGAGAGACAGACAATGCCAACGAGGAAATCTAAAAAGAGAATCGGCAGGAAGAAGTAGTCCAAATATAAATCATCGGGGTAGCACAAATCTGGGTGAGATGGAAAGAAAGAGATAGCCCAGGTGGTGCTTCATCCATCATCTGTTGGAACTGGGTGCCAGCTTGATACTGGGAACATTCACTGTTTAATATTCAGTGCAGGGTGGCGAACACAGAGCGACTTGAGATGAATTGGCCGGCTTTCCTCTGCGATTCTCGAATTTACTTCGTTGTCCGCGACAGCCAGTCCATATGAATGATACCTGTGGTTGTAGGTTTTGGAGTGTGGGGGGGCTGTGTGACCTATGAATGATGGTCGTACGTCACCGCATATCGCTGGGATTATACTATATGTGTGTGTGTGTGTGTGTGTGTAGGTGAGGTTAATGGCTTGCAAATACAGTTGACTCTGACAACATGGGTGTTGCATTTAAACGGAAGCCTGCTGAAACCACAGTGTCAGTAGGGCGCTATGTTGGGCCCACCGACGGGGTTCAGCGTTTCTGTCACGTGGCCCCCACCAGTGATCACTATGGGTGACCAGCGCTCAGCAGAAATGTCACCATCCCCGAAAATGGCATGGCTTTTTTATACTCTCTCTCTCTCTCTCTCTCTCTCTCACACATTTTTGTTCACACACACACTGAAAACAGTTGTGAACTCTCCAACAAACACATACACACACACACACACACACGCACACACACACACACACGCACACGCACACGCACACACGCACGCACACACAGACTGTGAGACTTCAGGGCATCTTAAATGTAAAGGCCAGAGCTGCAACGTCAGCTGAAAGGTGATGGAAGACCTTGGCTGTCAGCTTTGGTGTTGGCAAGGCTGGATTTGTTTGTCTTGTTTTGCCGTTATTTCGTTTTGCTGCTAGCAAACACCCATCTGCACCACACAGAATGCATACTGTAGGCTGACACGTTATATTGTTGTGTATTCCTGGTTCCTTACAAAACGTGTCACATTATGTGAAGGTACTTTTCCACATACAGGTGCACTGAAAAATTGAGAACTGGCAGTGTGTGTGAGTTCATGTTGAGAAAATATGGAATAATATTTATACAATTTACCCTAAATAAAGATGTATGAACTGTAAAACATGGTTGGTCAGGCTTATTTATTTACAGTACAGTTTATCACATTTCATTGGACAACCCCCAAATAGTAAAATCATGATTAGCTTCTAATACCACATTTATTCTCAGATTCTGAGAATAAATGTGGTATTAGAAGCTAATCAATGAGAGATTTTGAACAAAGAGTGGATATTCAGTGTTTGGGGGGGGAAGGGATACATTATTCAGTTCCATGTAACTGCTTTAAGATCATGCCAAAATGTAATGGAATGTAAGAAAGTGTTCCCCTTACAGTTTCACATGCTGGCTGTCATACACATGCCTACTGCCATACCACAGAGCCATAAACTGGACCATGTAAAGACCCAAGCTTTCCAGGTGCCATAGCGAAACAGTGACTGAGTGTCTGTTTATTTGCATTGGTTTTTTCTACCTCCACCACTGTCTAAAAGCTTACTGCATAAGCACTTGATAATGTATTAGTTTTTAAACAACTTGGTGACTGTGACAGGACAGCCTTTAACAGGAGACAGGAGGTGCACTGTTTGACTTAGTATGTGTGTGTGTGTGTGGGGGGTGGGGGGACAAATTGGCAAGGTAAAAGTGGTCAACTGGGTGGTTGGGGGTTAGGGGTACCAAGTCTGCCTTCCTCTGCCATGCTTCTAAATGCATACAGCTGGTCTATCTCAGTTTTCAATCCCCATTTGAAATAAATACAGTGCGAAACAGATGGAGATATGATATGGCTAAATTGGACTAGGCTGTCCAAATATTGTGTCACCCAGCAAGCTTTCAGGGGTCATTCCAACTTGCGCTATATGTTGTTGTAGGCAGGTTCGCACCAGCTCCCAGAACACACTGTGACAAATACGCAAGGACACATGTTCAGCAGCACATACTGTAGGCCTCCACACACACACACACACACACACACACACACACACACACACACACACACACACACACACACACACACACACACACACATGGCCAAACTTACCACAACCTGGTTTTCTATCTATGCCATACATACAACCTATTTAGATGGAGTGAAATGGATTGCAGCTGAATTTCCATTTCATATCTCCCTACGTTTTTGTTGGTGTACCATACACTGTCCACCTAAAAGTTAATGTGTGTACAATATCAGTGCGCAGTATCTTGGACCAACAAATTGCTGCTGCACCAAAGCCTGGTTGCTGGATCCTGTATAATGAAAATCTACTGTATTCAGTGAGAATGCCCTTCCTACTTTGTCATTCCCATTTCCCACGTGAATAAGTTCCTGTCCAGAACCTGAAGTTACTGGCATTTAACTTCAATTGTAGTTGTTCCTGGAAGTAATCAGGTTTGAATCAGTGAATCTACAGCTGTTACAGCCTGTTCTGAAACAATTCATTGTAATTTGTGCATTTCTGACCTGGACAAATGCGTATATAGAAGCTGTAAAACTTTATCTGTGAGACTCACTGCAACAATGAAGAAATAAAGAATTAAAAAAAGATAGGCAATAGCTCATATAAAGCCAAAGAAAAAATATAACCCTTTATCACTGTTTTATTACTGCAAGACATGGGATATTGCCAAACTTTTATCATAAAGAATAGTTGGAGCTGTGGTAGCTCCTCTATACGGTTATTTGTTCCAGAAGCTTTTAATGGAAGCAGGTGTGCTGGGGGAGGTGTGGCAGCCATGGCTGTTTGGAGTGTGTTGGGAAAGTGAGCACATCGTATTATAAGGACTCAATTGAGGCATCACTTTTCTGTCCATGTTTGTCTGTGTCCAATACAACTGTTTGTCTTACTTTATTGTCCATCTACCTGCCTGCATGAACCTGTCTGTCTACCTGCTTGTGTGTGAAAATGCCTGTTTGCCTAACCGTTGCTCACTGCTATGTGTGTCTCTCTCTATTTCTCCCTCTTTCACAAAATGCGGAGGCACAGCCATAAATAAGCTACAAATTAAAGGAGAGAAAATCAATAGCGGGACATTAGGAGTTTCATTTGGAGTCTTAAGAGGCCATCCCCCCTTTAATGTGCTGAGAAATTAGACGTACTGCTGATTCATGGAGTGCTGGATCAGAAGGTCTGTGTGTGTGCGTGTGCGTGTGCGTGTGTATTCTTCTATGAGGCAGATTGGACAATTCCACGACTGTGTGGCAGTGTGTGCTTTGGTCTGCAATGTCTTTCAGATATAGCAAAATAGTACTTTAAGTCTATATAGCATCATGAATGTACAGCCGTGTAAAAAAACACAGCATATTATTAAAAATACAAAAGTATAAATATAGTCATAAATGATAGAAATATAAATATACAAAAATATATATTAATGTAAACTATGTAAATAAAAAATGTATAAATATAGTAATACCAGGAAAATCACTCCAAAGTGGTATGTGTACATATACAGATGACCAGGCACGTACACACACAAACACACGCACAAACAGTATTTCCAGGTGTTTAAGTGTGAGCTAATACCTGATGAATTCATTACAGAGTTTAATAATACACGCTGGTATAAACCAGACGCATTCTAGGTCACGGCTTCGTGTGATTATTTGACATTCACATTCATGAATGTACACAACACACAAGAAAAACGAACACATATTATGCTCAAGCTATTCTTCAGTGAGTGTTTCACCCTGTGCTGACAACATGCAGCTGCACCCCTCAGGGCAGGAAAATGGAAATATAAAATTTAGCACCATGTTGAAATTATAAAGACATAAAATATGTCATTATTTAAAACAAATATAATCACCTGGCCTGCAGGTTTTCTTTTTTCATTCTGAAGCTATACCGAGCGACCAATGGCTTGACTGCTGAAATTATTCAGAGTAAATGTTTCTTCATGTATAATGTTGTCTGGCTTGTGAGTAATGTAGGTAGCATAGGCATTTAATCAATTTAATCCCCATTGTGTGCCAATTTGTAGAGATCTTTTGATTGCTTTTGCTCAAATGCCCTACATAATGCCGTGATATTGCGAGATCTACTAGCACAAGTATCACTTATTCTTTATCAAAAAATACTTTTTTTTTTTTTACTTAATAAAGTTAATATGTTTAAATATAGATTTTACTTAAACCTAGACATTTTCTGTAATGCAGGAATTGGTTTTGAGAATTATAATGTCATGGGACAGTCATCTAGCCTTGTAAAGGGTAATTTATATGCTTTGAATCTGAAGTTACACCCCAAAATGTCTGTCTTTAGACACGGAACGTCGGCTGTGCTTTCCATTCTGTCAAGGGCATTATGGAAGGATGCATTCACACAAGCAGGAAATTCAGTTTGAAATGAGTTACAACCTACATAGCACTATAAATCATCCCCTCCAAACTCCATGCTCCCTTTCTTTCCCACACACACTGCAGCAGTTGTCAATACCAACGTGCACATTGGCAAGACTGTGCACTTTCTCACATTCATACTCATGCGCATGCATACAACACACACACACACACACACACACACACACACACACACACAAACATACAGTAAACACACACACAGGATCGTCCATTGACAGACATATTGACTATAAAACAAAAACACTGAACAAGTGACTTTTACGTTTGACTCAACATGTAATTATTCATTCACAATGTGTACTGAAATGTACTTTGTTACACATTTGTACACCACTACTTTGGAGAGAAAGATGGTTTAGGTAAGATTACTGCAAACAACGGACTGAATTTTGAACAGGGAGTAAATAATAATAATATCTGGATGGTCAGTCATTTATAGTGCTAATTTAATTATTTGTAAGAAACCCGTCTTATTACTTATTACGTAGCTACACTGCTGCTCGTGTTCAGCAACTTTTGGTTATTTAAAACAGTGCTGTCTGGTTTCTGACTAGTAATACAGAATAATGGGCTGTAATTGGCTCCCTTTGCTAAAATCACGATTATTATAGTCAGGCCAATGCTATTCGTACAAGCTATAAATATATAGTAAACTGTTCTTTTGTATTTTACTAATTTGAACACTGGTTGATGTGGTTGAGACTGAATGAATACGAAATTGAGAAGAATCAAGGGGATGTTTGAGTGTGTTAATTTGCTGTGGCCCTGCATTTATAATATGCGGTTATTATTTTTCACACTCCAATAAACTAAAAATACATTTACCCACAGACTGCCACAAGACAAAATTATTAGAACATGTGTTTCATTATGTGGTGAGAATTCCACAAAGATCTCTACTAGGTCCATTGGTTTTCTTTTTAACTTCTCACCAATCATTTGTTTATTTTCTTATGTGGTGGTTTAATGTATTTTAAAAGTGATGGCAAAACATAGTTTATTAAAAATAAAAAAAGGTATTTACTGAGCTGCTTTGGTGTATTTGCATAATTTAAGTTAAAAACCTCCTTTGCTATAATGGACTAGATGTCACAATTATAGCATTGGATAAGTTTGCAATGTATTCTTGCTATAACTGAATGATATATATTTTTCTATCTCTAATTGTCCATAATTAGCTGTAATGAATTATTTTAACCTTATGACAGATGATTCATTAATTCATATGCTCTATGAATGCCATATGTGTGATGTGGATGTTAATTATTGCCCAATGACAGCAGAGGGATGTGCATAATAATAGGTTGACTATCTTGAAAACTTTATTACATATAAAATCTCAACAATTTAACATTATAACAGTACTGCTCTAGCCTCTTCATCCCTATCTGTATTATAATTTTTTCTTATGAACGCATGCCCATACATTAATTGGTGTTAAAAGAAGCCTCTAAGTGTCATATTTGTACTTGGTGTATTAAACTGTATCAAACACTTGTGAGATTTATTTTAAAATGTAATAATTAATGTGGATTACTCTGTTCCAGAGTAAGTGAACCTGAAACTATGAAAAACGTTTTTAAAATGTAGACATAAAGTTATTGATATTGCTGAAAATGTAATTATAATTATGCATCTAAAACCCAATTACACTATATAATCACATTACAACATCTGATGAGAATGTGTGTCAAGCTTGCAGTGAAATTAATAAATAATACTATTTATGGACTTTAGTACAGGAACAATTTTCGTTCCTACCCTCACCTATGGTCATGAAGGGTGGGTCGTGACCGAAAGAACAAGATCACGGGTACAAGCGGCCGAAATGGGTTTTCTCAGAAGGGTGGCTGGTGTCTCCCTTAGA
>JAODUE010002850.1:0-11510 GCA_027564755.1 Amblyopsis hoosieri
TAATATATACCAGTATATATTTGCTAGCTTGGTTGTGTAGTGTGGTGACATACTGTATATTTGTGCTCAGTGGACAACTGACACAGTATGTCTGACAACATGAACATAAGGATTTCATTGAAGTAATGATGCACATCTGATGGAGAACTGTGTATGTTGTACTTAGTCACATATTATTTCATCTGAAGCGTTCACTTGCATGAATGCATGCATGCTGGGCTAACACATACTTAACACAAATGCTACAGGTCACTGTAGAAATGAATCCGAGAGGTGATAAATGTGTCGTATGAGACGTTTATTTTCACAATCTAAGACTAAACCGGTCTCATTATGTTACAAATGACAAATGATGCTGTTTAGACAACATAACGTATTGAAAATAATCTACATTTACTCCTATTCAGCAGTCATTCAAAGCTATTTTATCATTTAGAATTGTTACTATTATCACACCATCTGCTTGTCGTATATACAGTCAAAATCTGTTCCAAAAACCTACTCATTATCCTCATTTAATATATCCATATTGCAGTGTTGAAAACCCAAGAGGGCCGTAGGCTATATTGTATCGACAAATCCAGAAAGAAACGCGTAACACAAAAAACGGTCATTTGTCAAAGTAATTGTATACAACATATGCATTATCCCACAAGACTATTTACAGTTGAGATCTGGAAGCGGGTTGCCCTAGAAAGTCACGTTTTCACAGGAGTCTGCAGTGCAAAAAATAAAAAAAGGAGAAAATAATTACAGCCATCATCATAACGTCTATGAAAAACAGATGGACAATGGGTTTGATGTCGATGCTCTGTGCTGTGTCACTGTGCCCACTAAAGGTCTACTCAGTGACAGGTATGTACAGTGTGTAGGAAGTGTACTGCTTGATTTGTGTCTGGAATTATCTTTGAGGTGAAACCAGCGTGGTCTATTTCACACCTAAATGCACTCCTTGTACATCAGATCTCTATGTAATCCCATCAAACTGATGGTCCTGTCACGGCTATGCAGATGACACCCAGCCTCTCCTTCCCTGTATCTGACATGCAGACCAATGACATCAGTGCTTGGATGTCTTCACGTCACCTTTAGATCAACCTCAATAAGGCCAAGCTAACTTCCGCCTCTCTGACAATGACGATTCTTGGAGTCGTCCTGTTGTTCTGCACAGCCAATATCGCCACGTTGTGCCTGCAGATTCTCCCTACAGCATCAGAAGGAAAAGGCCCTTCATCAAGCTGTAGTGATCTCCTGCCTTGACTACTGCTAGCCAGACTACCGGTCTCCACTACCAGACCCCTGCAGCGTGTACTCTCATGTAATCTCCCTGTGGTTCAGCATCATGGCCTGCATGCCATTCAAACCTCTGATGGCAACAGGTCAGTAAAGAGAAGTGCCACAATCTCTCTAAGCAATGTCCCAGGCTGGTACTCTAGGCTTGAACTTTCGACACTAGCAGAGTCACTCAACCCAGGCTGGACTATTTTCAGCGTGGTACAGTGGAATGAGTTTCCTCCAGTCATCCTAAAGCAGAGCTGTTAGCCATATTATACAAGAGATCCACCTCTAAATATTACACCTTAGACTTCAGCCACTGTCCTCTGTACCTCATAACACAACTGAAATCCCCTATTACTACCCCTTATCTTCCATCTATTTTATATCTCTATATTTAAATCAGCTGTTGAAAATATTTGGCAAAGTCTTAGCTATAATGTAGTTATAATGTTCATGTATTATCTGGCCTGTTAGAATTGACAGATGGTCTGTGAGCTTGGGTTCGCTGCTGTAGCAGGCTGGGAACTGATAGACAGCATAGTGTATGTAAATATGATAGCTAGAATATGCTGACATACTGACAAGGAGTTTAGACTTGTAATTTGGCTGTACTTTGTGGAAAGTTCAAGTGTTACTGTCTTCTGGATGTTTAAATATACACACTATAATACACAAGTGAGTTTTATATTGTTTATTCCCAGAAATAAGAATGATCATAGTGAGAAAATAAGTTTAAAACTTGAATAAAGGCTTTCATCTTGTTCTATGAGTATAGAACTATATAAGGCTCATTATGTTGCAGTAAGTTTAATCAGCAAAATCAGAAGTCAGTAGAATGCTTCCATCTAGTGGACAAATACAGTTATTACAAACTAACTGATTTATTGACAATAATGTAGCTATAGTACCCTGAAGTATCTAGAACATAATGTATTTTGGTAAACACATGTAGAGTCAATTATATTATACCATCTATTAGAAGAATCCAAATTGGGATTATGCAATTGCATTTTTTACATTGTATTTGTGTGTCATATCACTGATATCATCAGTACTTTAATTGTAATCATAAAACAATATAACAAGCATGTGTGTATGCGTGTGTTTGTGTGTGTGTGTGTGTGTGTGTGTGTGTGTGTGTGCGTGCGTGCGTGTGTGTAGGTGTGTGTGTGTGTGTGTGTGTGTGTGTGTGTGTGTGTGTGGGCGTGCATGCATGCGTGCATGCTAATAAATATAAAATAAAATTGTGTGTATCAATTTTATTATTGAATTGAAAACATATTCTTTAGTTCTATTCAGGGGAAATTCTGGAACCCTAGGTGAGAGCTCTAAAAATCTACAATATACATGTACTACTGTATATCCGTGTGTAAACAATAATATTAATAATAATTATACAATATGTGCATAGTTTAAACCTGCTTATATCACGTCAACCATCACAGCATTTATAGAATAAGATGACTCAAGTTTCACCCTGTACTAAGCACAAACTTCTTCTTTATCTGGTCATTTAGCCATAAAGATGCATTGAGGTACACAAGGTTAACCTATTATACTACTGTATATAGAACCAATTCAGTTTCACCTATTTAGTTCACTGTACTTTAATTTATTTACTCCCTTAACTATAAAGCACAACATATTGAATACCTCTATAATGCATGACATGGGTCCAAATGGACCCATATTCATTTCCTATTCTTTATCTAATTTGATGCTTAAGTCGGATCATTTTTGTTCTGAAAAAGACAATGATTAATCTATTCGTGATATTCAAGATCATGTTATTCATCATTGCAAATAATCATATTTATTTTTCCTTTCTAAAGGTTTTAATACAAATCATGTTTGTTGTCCTATAGTATAGGACAATACAAATATCTTTATTAAAACATGGGTATTGTCATGAGCAAGTGGCAGTAACCAGACGCAGGTTTAAAGTAGTTAAACAGGTAACTTTAATGAACACAAAACGCTCACCGGTACAGTAGACAATAACCAACATAGACAGGGTGAAACAGAAGGGCTACATAATACTATGGCTGATAGGGGAATGGAAACCATGTTTGTGGAATGATGAGACCAAGACTGAGTCCAGGATGAGTTCATGTGTAAATGGGAAAACCGTGATGCATGGCAGGTGATACCTGCTATCACAAGCCCTGACAGGTATAGGACCTATAGCCATGTTGCCCTTATTCTATGGTTAACTCCCACAGCTCTGATCCAATCAGAAGTCAGTTAACTGTTTGTTTGAAAGACAAGTGTACTGTGTGAGGCTGTATGCAATGTAGTGAGCCTCTCAGACCAGTAGAGGGAATGTGAACCATATTGTTAAGGTGTGGGACGATCATGCAGCGTTAGAGTTTCAAACTAGAACTTTCTAAAACTATTTAAACTGTGATAGTAATCCCAGAGTAAAATCGAGTAGTTGTCCATTAAAACATGAATACCATAAGGTATAGTAAGTGATTGTAAACGTGTACACCAAATATATCCTCTGCTAGTTTACCGTTCCCTGTGTGTTCTGAAAAAATAATCTGATACTTCTAATCTACACAGCCTTAGCTCCGTAAATATAAAGTGGACAGACAACTACATGATCATATGGGCGGCGCTAAAGAGGGAGCTATGTTGAAGGCGTTCTGAACCAAAGAGTAGATGTATGACGTATGTGATAGTCAATGCCATGTGGACGCCTCCTCCGGTTCCGTTGTGTAACCTGGCCATGGCATGTCCCATCTCTCACTGTTTGGCCTCTGCTTTTGTCTTTTGTAGAATAATGCATCAATTATACTCAATAGTTAATTGATAAAACAGACTAAGAAGGCATTAGAAATAAAGGCAAATTATATTATTATTTGTGAAAACTCCCAAAGCAGTAATAATAAAATAAGATCACTGCTAAGGGATTTAACATCTCATTTTGAATGAATTTATAGGCAAAACTGATCCTGGCTCATAGAGACACCTCGTTATAACAGTGCATGTCAATCCAAGGCAGGAAATTAATTGAGGTGAGGCGTGAAGTAACATATTTTCTTTTAATTTAATACAGTCAACTAGGAATTAGTGAGATATTTTATAATTCTTGGATTCCATATGGCCCCATCTTGCCATCTTATGAAAAGCCTGCAGTCCTCCGCCTGCCTGACTGCCATGCAGGAAATAGCTTGCCTGACCCAGAAAATACATCTGACCACAGTTAAGGAAGGGGAAAAGAACTAACGTTTTCAACGTTTAATCAATTAAACTTAAAATAGAATGCATTATGCTCTATATGGTCTGAGAAATTAAGTAAAATTAAGTGCATTTATTTGCATACTGTACTGTTATCAGTTATGTATTGTAGGCATTGACCTTTATTACATCCGTGGTGTAATAAAACTGTGTATGACAGTTAGGTTAGGATAGGATAGTTCACCATACTGAATCTCTGTTAATGCTAACTGCTTTGTAACAACAGTTTTCCCGCATGTAGCATTTACCTGCAGCCTTTATTTATTTAGCTAATAAATATTATTGGAATAGTCTTTAGTAGTCAATTGTTGAGTTCACAAATGTAAACACAATTTTTTATTTTACATTTTGTGCCCATTAGGAACCAGTTAACAGAGCCCCTTTGTTTTCTGCTGTTTTTTTCTGTGCTGGGCTTTGGCTGTGTGAATTGGAAAATTAGAAATAATGACATCGATTTAGATAGTGTTCGTAGTGTGAACTTTTGGGTTGGGTGCGCATGACCGTCCTGGCACATAGAGGCTCACTGTAAAACCAGAACATTGGCCATAGCTACATGTACACCCTGGCCTCAAGAAAGAAACAGTGCTTCATTAATGTGGAACAAACATACAGTAATACACTGTTTGGGAATACATTACTTCATTAAGTGCTTAATTCAAGACATTGGCCCTTAATACAGAGCATGTTATTGTCAAAACTATTTTTATTTTATTTGGCAGTAGGGGGAGGTACATTCACATTTGAAATGAGGTAACAGTTTGAAAACATGCAGGACTGCCACAATTGGCCCACATGGCAAGTTACTGTTAGAAATATGTCAATAAATAGCTACATTTTCAAGCATGTAGTTCCAGGTACAGAATCACATGGATAATTTAACTAATGTTTGCATATAATGTTTGTATTGTATTTGAAGTATCATCTCTAACTGCAAGGAATGATGCATGATTGCATTATTTCATATCAAGATGATTCTCACACATTAAGTAGATTGCCTTGCATGAATTACCAAATTATTTTACTTTTGTTAAATGTTTATTGTGTCTTTTGCCGAAGGGTGTTCTATAAACCCACAGTAGGGATTGCCTGCTATTTGGAGGCATACCATTATTTAAAATATGCACTAACAAGTTACTTTATTAACTTCGCTGTAAAACGAAAAAATAAATAAATGTTTTAGTCATATTGCCAAATCCGAAAACACCTGCTATCGCATCACACATGTGAAAACACATCCATGTATGACTTTAGTGAATTGACTGTGGCTAGAAAGAGATCAAAATAACTTGTTTAACCTCCTAATCCCCATCTGGAACCATTAAAGAGGGGGAGAGAGGGGACACAAAAATGAAAAGAGAGCGAGAGAACAGTTGGGCGGAGTAGTCTAGAAGGCATTAGGACAAGGACAAAGTGTGAGAGAGAACAAAACATGATAGGGTCTTGTATGGGATTCCATTGCAGGTATTGAGGAAGACAACTGGGCAATATGGCTCTTCTTTAATGTTCTTCATATTGACACAAGAACCAAGAGTCCGGGTACACTTTAAATCTGTCCAATCTGTGCTCCCTGAAGCCCAGATCTTTGACCCAACATGATTCCTTGGAGACTCACTGTCGGTGTGTTCTACTGCTTCTTCCACACATGTGCTCCTCAGCTTCGCAACAAAGGTAAGACTGGGCTGAACTGTTTCCAGAGGTGTACATACTGTAGAACATGTTGCTTTCCATACATGGTCCCCTGAAATTATCCTAACCACATATCCACAAGGCATCGGTTATTATCGTTCCTATTCCTACTTCAACTATTTCTGTGTAAACTACTTTATTTACATAAAATTAATAATGAAAACTGAACATTTATGGTTCTCTTGAGAGTAGATCCATACAGAATTATGTCCCACAACATATTGTCTGTCAGCATCCTATAGTGTTTATTATTGTATAATGTCATTATTATAGCACCAATGCCCTGACTGGGAAATATCAACTATCAAAATAATATTTTATAGACTATGATACTGACCCAAGAGATAAGTCATTTTCACTGCTCATTTCCTGGTGAAATCAAAGCATGCTGTATCTCAAATGGAATGAATGATTTCATTATTTTCATTGGACATAAGCATAAGTCCATCTAAAAAAAGTCAAGAAGTTTCTGTCAAGAGTTCAACTTTAGTCCAGAAATGTCACAGTATTCAGAATTTTTCAATTAAATCAGAAAAACTCATCAGAACACAGGACATTTTTATTTCCATTTTTATTTCCATTAAATCGAAAGTTTGCCTAAAAGGTCATTTCAATAATCATGTAAGAACATATTTTATTTTGTAGTTTATATCAGTAAAAAGTGTTTTATTGATATTGTCACCGGAACCAGATCTTGCACCAGATTTTATGTAAAGTCACACTATACTTGAGGGATGTGTTTGTTATCTATATACTTTTACTATATGTTTTGTCCATATTTGGACCCTCTGAAGTCCAGCTGTTCACTGGAGTTGGGGATTGAAATTCTCTCTCTGTTTTTTTTGCTGTCCTCAAGAATGGGTTCACCCTCCCTTATGAATGCTAGGCACTAATGGGCCCTGCACCTGTTTCCAGTATAGGAAAACAATATTCCAGTTTCACACCAGGAACTGATGTTCCACAACAGAATGAAAGTACAACTGCTAGGCTCTGGAATGTCACTTGTCTCATAAAGTCCATCATTTTTTAACTGCTGCTTGATATAATGTCCCCTCTTTCGCAAACAAGACCCAAGGTACTTGGGGTAAAGACTCATTCCCTACCCGAAGTAGGCACTCCATCAGTTTCCTGCTGAGATAACTGTCTGGGAGCTGCTTACTGTACGTCAGCCTCCACAGCAAAATGCTGTTGGTGACCAGTGCATTACTTTTCCAGTAACTAGTAGTGTAACTAATTACTTTTTCAAAAACAGTAGTACTTTTAATTACTAATCCAAGTAATGCTGCATTACTGCGTTACAAGAACAATATTTCTGGTCCTAGCAAACTTAGGTAGGCTAATTGAACCATCTGGTTTAAGAGGCTGCATGTTTTCACTTTGACTCCTAAGGTTCATTATTGTTCCAATAAAGAGGGTTCAATTCTAAAATGAGCTGGCTCCACAGGTTGTCATTTTTCAGAATGGGCGAGACAGGGTAGTGATTGTGAAAGTAATATAGTAATGTAACTAATTACTTTTAATACCCAGTAATAAGTAATGTAACATCATTACCTTTTGAAGGCGTAATAAGCAAATAGTAACATTACTTATTTGCCCAACACTTTTGGTGACACGCCCATTTAAAGGGAGGGTTAGTAATTCTCGAGAACGCTTGGTAACTTCGAGCTCAAATCAAAACAATATCCCTCCGCAACGCCCCCTCACACATTGAAACACATTGTTAAGCAAAGTGTAGTACTCTGGTAGCACTTCGGCTTTGTTGTTGTGAGCGGTGTTCGCCACTTTGTTTGCATTTCCATTCATGGAGAGCTGTGTAGACGTATTGGATTATTTTTTCCAACACGCACAGAGAACGGAAAGATAGCGAAATGCAAGAAGATATTTGGTGAATTTGACAAAAAGTGTATTAGTGTACAATTAGCTTGCAATAGCTGACTATACCTTTAAGCGTTCCATTTTTGCTCCATTGAAATGCATTACAATCAGGGATGGGCAGTAAGAATCTCGGCTATCAATATAATCTAACAAGCAGTGCCCAAATGAAACTATTTCTCAAAGGCAACCTGATTAAAACCCATATCGCATATTAATATACAGATATATTGATTGTACATATTCTCACGCACGTAAAAAAACACATTTATTTTAATAAATCAGGCAATATAAAACCATACACCATTGGAAAGAGCACTCTCGCCAAAAAAGGGCTGCAATGACCATGATCAGTGAGAGATCGATTAGATTAGAAGCTTTGGACTCTGTTGCTGACTGTTGATTAGTACATATATTAATAAATTAATAACATATATGTAGGCAAATGTCTATGTATAAAGGTAAACATGCATTTAAAACTACAAACATATTTCAAAATTTCAGATTATAATATATAAAACCCATGAGTATTTTGATATGTTCACTCACAATGACAAATATACTCATCAGATGTTTTATTGTAGTCCAATAGTGTAAAAAAACTGCAGATGCATAATTCCAATAAAGTATTCATAAATATAAATAGCATTATGTCAGATGAAAATGAAAAAAAAATGATGTGTATGTGAGCTGTATTTCAGCTTCATTTACTAAGGAGTGTGGAAAATTGTGCTTAACATTTTAGATATTCTTAAGGGCTTAAGAGTGTGCTACGTTATTGCGCAAGACAGGGAACTGGTGTTAGGATAACCACCCAGATTCCAACAGGAGCAGTGTCATCCACATGGAATATTTAACCTGAATTGGAATCTCACAGGGGTTATCTAAATTTTAATACCAAAATGAGCTTTGTAACTTAAAAAATTATGTAATGTAAGTCAATGTTTTTGCAAGTGAAAACACTTTCAAGAGGGCCTAGTGATGACCAATCAGCATCGCTGCATCTATAGCTCTACCACCATTTGAAACTCTTCAATTCAATGCATCAACATTGCATTTAGCCACCCCCACTGGTCACTGATTGGTCAACCAATTAGGGTGGCTGTGTGACCATTACGGGTTTCAGACTATCTCAGCAAAACATTTGATTAAAGCAATAGTCAAGTGGAAAAGTGCCCTCTCTGATGCCCGTATGGTAGATAAAACATGATACAGTGCCTGTTTGGTAGATAAAACATGATAATGTGCCCTTTAAGGTGGCCCTATGTGTTAGGAAATGTGGTAAAGTGCCCTCCAAGGTACCCTCATGTGTGAGGAAATGTGGTAAGTGCCCCGATATGACACATTTCAACAACAAATTAATCTGCGTTGGTGCCTGCAGCTAGTGCCCTTTTATTTTTTCCGGCCCGCCCCTCATATAGCCTGAGTCCGCTACTGGTCCCTCCCAATGTTCACACAAAATCTACGCCCATGCTTTGAATCTCATATATCAGCAAACTGTTTTCTGTAGTGTATATATACTGTATAGTGGGGTAATTGTGACCTGAGCAGAGAATTACATCGCTTTCCGTATGTGTGAATGTTGTTCTCTGGTTGCTCTGCATGCTGTTGATCGTGTTAGTGTGGCCCACAGCACAAATCATTTGTTTTGTTCTTAAGTGCGGTTTCTTTTAGGCTACTGTATGACATCTTGTGGTAGAAAGTCTTAGATTCATTTTTCAGGAATAGATTTATAATTCCGATCAAATTTACAAATAGTGCGTGCACCAGCGATTCAGGGGTGGGTAAAGAGAACCTCAGTTCGGTAAAAGTTCACCGTCGCTTTTCGGACTTACTGTACATCTGGTACTCTAAATTGTTTTGCAGGTTTGGCAGTTCTGCATATAGTGTGTCAGATTTGTTAAGCAAAGAACAGCTGCTGTGTGCTCTCAAATATGGCCCACTCAGCGGGACAAAAAGGACAACAGACCAAAAAGATAATCTGATTCCGGCTTGGAAGCCCCTCTGCACTCACTTTTTGTTTCCTTGGATGATTGGCTGGGCTCTCTGTTAAAGTGACTTTATTTATTAAACTATACATCTTTGTCATATTCAGTAAATATTTACTTGGTTTGCTAGCTGCCCATTCCATGTGCGTGAAGATAAAAATAAATGTTTTCTACAGCCCTGGCTTTGTAATAGTAACACAAACAAAGTGGTGCAGACAGCAACAATATCCTAGCCTTTGAAATGTGTTTCCGATGTGTGCGCTGATGCTTCTGAGCATGTTATGACATTGAAGGGAGAGGTTTTGGTTTTGGTTTTTGTTGTTTGCTTTTGTTTTGATCAAGCAACCAGAATTACTGACTACACCTTTACATAACTGAGTCAGTGTATAGGTTAAATGCTAGGCTAGATCAAATAGGCAGATTGATAGGTTTGTGAAGTGATTTCATGCTCCACTGAAAAAGTATTTTTTTGTATTTGTAAAATACAAAAATACAGTAGTTTATTTTGATATATTGCATTATTTTTTTTGTACATTTAAAATTAGGGTATTTGGTATTTTATTTTAAAATACATTAAGATGTATTTTTGCCCATCTCTGATTACAATGATCTTCCTATAATACAAAAAAAATTTGCTTTCTCCTTACCATAGTGGAAACTATGGTAACTATGGTAACTACTAGTGGAAGTGCATTACACTTATAAATCTAAAACTAAATTAAAGTGTAACTGCAACCTAAATTTTTTATTTTTTTTTGCTGTAAACTTTAAATTAGTTACTTTAAGTAAATATACTGTAGTGGCACATAATGGAGTGATATTGTGTTAGTTTTAGGAAAAGTCAGTATTCAGTATTGATAGAAATGTTGGAGATCTGAAGGATTTCAACTCATCTGAGTATTTTACTTTGTTAATCTCAGATGAATTAATTCCATTAATATCAATAATAATCTGTGTATTATTTAGAATCTATTGATCTATAATTTAAAATGCTACCATTTTATTAGCATTTTGGGAAGTCATTTAAAATATCTATGAAGAATGTTTTGTTCAAATTCTGAATGTTGACATTTGATTTGGAATTTTGAAATGTGTTTATGTGTATAATAATTTGGAATGTTGGGAGTTCTTTAGAATATTAGTATAGAATAACATTGGGAAATGTTGGAACATCATTTATGATGTTAAGTGTGACTGGAAATGTTGTTTAAGCAACGAGGTCGTGCGTTAGTTTGAATATCTGCACGGCTGTGATTCGGTCGTAGGTACGAGGCCGCAGGCCATGTGCCGAAGATAATAATCTAACGCACGACCTCGAGTGTGTTATTGCTTTTATACAACAGTTCGACCTCTCCGGGAACCATCCCCTTATCGTGGTGGAGAGGTTTGTGTGTCCCTATGATCCTGAGAGCTGTGTTGTCTGGAGCCTTGTGCTCCTGGTAG
>JAODUE010002852.1:0-58088 GCA_027564755.1 Amblyopsis hoosieri
AAAGAATGTGTGAGTTTTCATAGAAAACATGAAATTGTCTGGGTGACCCCAAACTTTTGAACGGTAGTGTATATATAGAGAGAGAGAGAAAAATAAGGAATTGTGGAAGGAAAAGGCACAGGCAATCCGGAGGCAAAATACCGGGGAGGACATCACATAACAGTGAAGATAACGTTTATACTGTACACTGTTAAGTGCCCTAGATGAGCTAATAAGGCGTGCTAGCTTAGCTACTCACAGCCTCTCAGAGTCAAGAAGCTCTTTGGCGACGTAGAAAGCCCGGGATCGCCCATCAATCTGTGCAAGCAAGAATAAACAGACATTAATGAAAACAGCTAATGTTTAAAGCCCCTCTATGGGCACACGCAGATGCAGTGCCAACTGAAATCAGGCTATTCATTCACATTCAGAAGACTGATTATTTCATTATACTGTGACATTAAAGTGAAAGCTTTCTCAAAAAGAAAACTTTTATAATCAGATTCATTAGAATCTTTGTGTGGGGTGACAACAACGCTACCCATTGATTAAGAGGCTAATTACAAGATAAACCAACCAGGCCAAAAACATTGGAGCATTGATATTGGAGCCATTTAGGGATTTGTCAACATTGGCGCCTGCTATTTGTCATTGTTATTTTTTCCTATCTGCGGCCATTTCACAAATACAACATTAATAGCATGTTGATTCTCATTTCCTCAAAATGAGACCAAAACAAACTTTCATCTAATGGAAACTGTTGCTGGGTCCAGTTAAATTCTCTTGCTCCCTTTCTGTCCTTCGTTGTTTTCTTCTTTTGAAGAAGAAGAAAACACGGAAGTGATATGTCACATGTTGGGAGGGGGGCCTGCATGTGATTGTGGCTGGGAAACGTGTGGGGTCTATCTTTAGGTCCTTGTGAAAAGGCCTGTGATTGCATCGAAATGTGTAGGCAGATTCAGCAGCAAGCAATTCATTACAGTAATAAATGTTCATATGTACGTATAGTCAGTAGTTATAACAGGGAAACAGGGACATGAAAAATTATTATCAGAAGTAATCTTTTTGTAATTTGCTCTTACCATTTAAAACCCACATTGTTCCGCAAGATGTTTCATGTAAATATATGTCGGCATTTCTTCTATTCATGACTGATTTTGGTTAATCAATGACAATTCAACCTAATAAGCCAATCACGAAAGCCTCGCCATTTGCAGTTTGGGCATTTTTAAATCTGGCTTTTAGGGACAGCATTCCCTCTCCTTTTTTTTGTGTTTTTTTTTTTTTCTCAAATTAATTACATATAATAACTGTGTTTAGGTCTCATGAAATTTGCCATGACAAGAGTGTGAGATTGTAGTTTTGAATACGAGTTTAAATGTTTTGAGTGTATTGTAACAGTCACTAGACTCAGGAAGGATTGTTGCATTAGCTAATCATTAAGATCAGATTTTTGGTTGCATGGTGTGTTAACCAATTGTATTTAATCTCAACAATAGCTGGCACTACATTGCAAAATCATCAAACATTATCCATTGGGGAATTTGAAAATTAATCAGCATCATATTTTTGTAATTTGTGTTTCAGTACATTCGACTCAAAATACCAAAAATAATATCTCACCTGGCGGTCGTAACCTTGCTCTGCCCCTCCTTCCTCCTCTTCCGAGGTGCGTCCATGGTCCTCCTCAGCCGACAGTCTGGCTGATAAAGGGTTCACTGGGAAAGGCTCTGTGTAGGCACTGGCAAGAAAAAAATATAGATATTTTTAAATGGAAGAGCATATATTCAAATGAAACATCAGAGAAAGTAAAATATATATACATTTTAAATCACATTTACAACAATTAGCGCTTGTATGCAGACCAATGAGGTCATTTGTCAGTAGAATTTAACTTACACCAGTCATTGTAAGTAAATACAGTAACAGATTCACTGATGTACCTAACTTAGCATTTTAACTCTTTTTAACTCTCCATTGTTTGTCCGTTATATTTTCAGGCTCCTATTTTGTTACATGAATTCATAGATCTCAATTGGACAAACCTGATTAAAGTGTAATGTGTAATACAGCAACAATGCAAATGAATGATAATCTTAGTTGGTTGACTTGGTAGTTGAGAAGAGATACAGAAAAACAATGGCCATTAAAGTAAATTACTTCTCATTCCAGCATTTCAGCGTGATTTCCTCTTTTAACACGTTCTAACAAGAAGCTACAAAGCTAACTTTCATTAGCAATAATACCTTTTATTACCCACTCAAATCTCAAGTATAGCTGCTTTATGTAGCTATACTTCTATTATGGGTAAGCTGGTGATTCAAAGGATATCTGAAGAAAATAACCAAGACCATTAAGACAATGTCATTTTGTTTTCCAATGGCAATGTCCTACAAAATACTGCTGAGCTAAATCTACTGTGTCAAATTCTGAAGACCATGCAATGCTGTAAGTGCTGATTTCCCAATATCCAATTTCCTGTGAATTTGATGGTTCTTGAAATATGTAATTCAATTGACCTAACCATTGAGTATTAAAATGTACACTATTTTTAGGTGCAATCTGAAATCGGCGTGCTGCGACTGCGATCGAATTGAGTGTCAATATAGTTTTAAATACAACACAGCCAGCAAATGTGTTGGTATATTGATTATGTAACAAGTAAATTACCTGGCTTTTTCTTTTCAAACTGTTTATGGTTTTAAAAATAATTGGTAATCAGAAACCTTCAAGGAAAACGCAGTTAGTGCATCACTAATCAGAAATTTTATAATGGAACCATTTCTGGAAATGGGCCCTGATAAATAGGTTCATTATAGTCTCTTAAATATGTAGGCTTGGAATACAAATGGTGGTGGGGGTAGCGTGTGGGAGCAGTTTAAAAATGTTTGCTGCTGTTTGTGTTTATGGTTATGTATAGGACATACACCAACTTTGTACAAACCTGGCATGCTGGCTACTGCAGTGGCAGAGACAGAGAATCTCATATAATTAAATTATTTCACAGTTTTATTTAGTTTGTGTGACAATATGCCATAACCCAGATCGCATTCTTTCGCTAGTTGATTGTTCAGTGTTTAGTGCGAGTTACCAAACATACATAGGGGTAATTATTATACTATACAATCAACTAACTGGAGATGGATATTTACTGCACATGGATAATATGCAGTAATGTATATATGATAATAATTCAATGCCGTATGGAGAACATTTTTGGCCAAGCAGACTCTAAAAGAGCCAAGTTCCCGACTGGAGCAACAATAAAACCGGAGCTGACATTCCCAAGAAGGCCACACCTCATCTTGTTGAAAAGAGGCAGTGTGGGGAAACCCCACCTGACCACGCCCCCCCCTTCCCTCCACCTCATCCCGCATTTCCTGTAAACAGGTCATTGGGATCCATTGGGATCCATCCAGCCTATCCACAAAGGCTGGATGCGCCCTCCCTGAAGATGACCTGGCAATAACCTTAAAGCGCCTGGCACCGGGCCTGGCATACCCAGGGCCTGCCCCGCCCACCGCCGCGCCCACCGCTGCGCCCACCGCCGCGCCCACCGCCGCGCCCACCGCCACCACCCTGAAGAACAGTGCACTTAGAATCATGGCTCCCTGTTCACAATAAACACTCCCATCTCTGCGAGCAGTGGCACCGCTTTAGAGGCCATAGCAAGGCTTTGCCAGCAAGCCAAAAAGAAAACGCTTTTATCTTTAGAGGGGCATTTTGTGTGGCGATGCAGCCTTTATTAACAATACCCCGACGCTATGGAACTCACTGCCTATTGCTATCAGTAAATATCTTTAATAAAGTTTATAAAAACTAATTTATTCAAATTAGCTTTTAGCTAGCTTCTAACTGCACTACTCTACACTGTTAAACTGCTACAAAAATGATGCAAATGATGTCTCTGTTAGCTTAATTTGCTGTTATCTTATTTTATTTCTTATTTGAGTTGTTATGTAATTTCAGTATAATATTATGTATTCTTATTATATTCTTTTAACCATTCTTAAACCTCTTATGTTCCAAAAAACAAAGCTCATGGAAGGCCCGGTCGCCGTACCGGTGATGTTGCGGTAAGGAAAAAGACCTGTGGTAGGCCCGTTTGGAACACTGATCACAGACATCTGTGATTGTTTGGTAAATATACATGCAGGGTCTGTATATCTGAGGCTATACAGCACCCTCGTATGCGTACGAGGGAGTCTTGGTAATTCCTACACTGATGTTAGTGGGCACAAAGGGATATAACCACCCATAAAAGACATGTACTGATAACTAAACTGCTACTGGAATATGGACTTCCGCCACCAGATTAGCATGGTGCTATACGCATGGGGCTGACATTCTGACATACAGTAGCAACAAAAAGTATAAAGGTTTTAATTTCTCTTATATTTCATTCACGATTCCTTTTTTTATTAATGTATGTCATTTCAGTATCATGTTATGTATCTTTATTGTATTATTTTATGCACTTATGGGGCAGTAGTGTGTCTGTATAATGTGTCAACTAAATAATGATATGTTAAAATGCCTCATATGACGCACTATAACAAAAGATAAAATGTACACATCTTAAAGATTCACGATCTGTCCTGCCCCTCACCCACATCCAGAGTCCTGTAGTATGTAGGTGTAGTACCATTTAGATTCCCTATGGCAACTACAGCACCATGTATTGTATAGTAGAAAGACTACTTTGAGCTGGTTGAAGTATCACATACTGTACAGCATTGATGAGTAAGACACTAGGCTCATTTGAAGCTACTAAGCTATTTTGGCAAATGCAAAACACTGCTTAGACAACGTCCTATTTGTCTTTGATGAAGCGGCACTGGATTACAACATGCGCGTACACACACACAGAATCACACACACACTCAGACTCATTAGCAACGTCTTAAGCCTGCGATGAATCATTACTGCGCTTCGGCTCCATCCATGCTAGCCTATGGCAGAATGGTAGCCTGCTAATGAAAATGTATTTTTGCCCAACTTAAGCCTTTGTTAAGGTAGTGTTTGAACTGTGCAGTACATTAATCACAGCAGTGAAAGCAAACCAGCCCTGTGGCAGCTCAGCATTCTACATTTTCTACAGCCGTTTGGCTTCTCCATACGCATGAGCCTTTTTGTGTGTGCAGTGGCTTGTGGTCATTCTGCTCACAACAGTTTGTCTCTATGGGACCAGAAGGAAGTGTTGACTGGTGAATGTGTTCCCAATAAATCACTGTCATCATCAGCTACACACACCAGGACAGTAGCTATGTCGAGCCCATGAGTGCTGAGTCTATAGAGGGACTGAGCGAATCGCTGTGCGCTACACACACACAAACACGCACGCACACACACACAAACCCGAAAAACAGCGAGAGTTGCCTCTGCAACACAACCGTCCCCATAGGGAATGCCGAGAAGACAAAGTGACAGGACAGATAGGTTCTTTGTGAGCATTTTGAGGCTTGGGACCTGCGCCACACAATGAGGTTGATCAATAACGTCACCGGGAGAAAAAGAGCCTGCACCAAGGGGCCATTGCTTGTGAAATGGAAGAGTTTGCGGTGATGCGGTGTGTTGGTTTGTACACTGAAAATAAACATTGAGCAATGATGTGGCATGCAGGAAACACCTGTAAAAAAGCTAACTTTGATCTTATATACTCAAAGTGGTTTATACTGAGAAAAACACAAATGAGAAGTGAAACATAATGAAACAAAAATAACGTTAAAGAAATAAATACAACTAATAAATAAATAATAATAATAAAATAAAAAATAAACACAAAAATAAAGAATTTCGGCTGGCGTTTAGGCTTGTGTTTAATGTTCTGTCTTTTGTACCACACACGCCATCAAACACATGTTATTATTGAGACTAGGTGAAGCTGCAGCCATGTAGTGACTGAAGCACAGGCCCGGGTAATTTGGTACCATCAGCGATTCCTCGCACTATCACACACTGTGGTAAATCCTACTGCCCCTCCGGGGCCCAATGAAAGGAAGACACTTGGGAGAGAGCTTCTTTAATAAAAGCACTCCTAAACTTAACCACAAGTGTCAGGGTACAGGAGAGCAATTACAACAGAAATGCTCTGCTTACTTTCTCCCTTTATCCCGTTCTCCCCCCTTCCCCCTCCGCCACCATATTTTTGTCACTACACCCCTTCTATTTCTGATTCCTCTTTCTTCTCTTCATTAACACATCCACTTATCTTACTTTCTCACCTGAACTGATCTCCTGCCACCTCCTTATTTGGAAAAAGCTTTCACAACCACACCCCCCCACACACGCACACACATGCACACGCACACATACACACACGCACATGCACACACACGCACGCACACACACGCACACACACGCACACAGACACACATGCACACACACCGACGCAGACACACAGACACACACACACACACACACACACACACACACACACACACACACACACCTTGCCCCACACATACACTTTCACACTTTTAATTGCAACCCATAATGACTTGCTCTATTGTGAAAGAACCAGCGCTCTGTGAGCTTTCCACTCACAGCGAGCGGAGGCTCTGCTCAGACTCGCATAGGAACAGCGGCACCAGATGTGACCTCTAAATCCACCAAATGAGAAACAGAACTAAGCACTCCCACATGCATTGTCCATCTTCCCGGAGCCATTGACGCCTGGCACAGCAGGCTGCTCATCTCTCACTAGTCGTCTGTGCTACTGTACAGTGTAGAACTGTTTCGTTCATCTGTCCAGGGTCTGAACAGACAGCTAGCAGGCCTAACGTGAATGCTAATATGTCATGGATAGCCTATGGAGTGAGTTTAGTCTAGAGGCAAACTAAGAAACCTCACTGGCGGAGTGATTACTGTACCTTTCGGTGTTGTCTTTAGGCGACTGTGGTTTGCTGTCAATCCCAGGGAAACTGTTCATATCTACATAGCCATCGTTCTCATTGGAGCCGTTCGCCATGCGATTGGGGTCCTCAAAGAACTGCGTGACAGTGACTGCGCGGGCTGGCCTGCCTGGGATCTGGATGTTCTCGTAGTCAGAGCTCATTGCTGGGATGTTCTCATAGTCTGAAGTGTCTGCACTGGGGAACGAGATGGAGCGGGGTTTGGTCAGCGGAAGTGGCATCAACGGCCGACGGGAGCGCTCCTCAAAAGACTCAACCCGGGAAACACTCCTGCCACCATAGGCTCTGAGGTCCCCCTTCCGCCGCTGCACATCTTTGTAGAGGAGAAATGTGGAGGGCATGTCCGTAGGTCGCTGCTGGGGCTTCACCATGCGGGACTGGGCCTGAGGGCTGCCGGTGCTCCTTCGGTCTAGATCTATGACTCTTCCTGGACCGTGGTGGCTTGACTCTGAGGAAGAGCGGGATGACCGCACGCTTCCATCGCTCAAGCCCTTCGACTCTGTCTTTCTCTTGAACTTGAGGGCCAGGAATCGCTTGAAGGAGGACGTCTTCTTCGTTGGTTTATCCGTGGTTTCATGTTGGATCAGCAGGGAAGGGGAACTCTTTGTGACTGGTCTCTTTGTTATGTATGCCAGCTCAAAGGGTGGAGGAATGTCAACTAGAGAGGTTGGCGTGGAAACCCCACTGGAGGACTGATGGCTACGCTGAGAGAAGCTCCCCGAGGAGGCTATGACACATGGGAGCGAAATGGTATCATCCTTCCGTTTCATCATGCCATCTTCCTGGAAGGAATTGTCCATCTCTGTGGGAGCGGCCGATGTCAACTGTGGACCTTCTGCGGAACGTGAGTATAAGAGAAAGCGACGAGGCCTCAAGGAATGAATGAGCCGGTTGACCTCCTGGGGTTCTGGCCGGCTAAGCGGTTCCCCATTGTGATCCAAAGCCACTGTGCAGTAGTCGTGAGTTTGGCACTCCGTCCCTGTCTCCTCTGGAACCGTTTCCGGTACATAACCTGATATTTTGCCAGAGTACGAACGTGATCTCGTTACAATGGTTTTACGGTCCAGTGTCACAAAGTTTTCACCATCTGAGTCAAAGCCAGCCTCTTCGTAGATATGCTCTTCACTATCTGAGTCACTATCTTCATAATAGGGCACAATGTGGCAGTCTAGTTCTTCTATGTCTTCCTCAAAGGCCTCAGTGGTGTGGGCAAAGACCACCCTGTTGGTGAGCTCAGGGGTTCTGCCCAGGTCCAGGTCTGGTGGCACTGTGATGTTGCACAGCCTCAAACGAGGCTGACAGCTGTTCCTCTGGCTGCAGAGCGCCTGCTCTCGCTTGGCCGTCCTCTCTTTCACGCTCTTTCCTTTGATATGTTTCGTTTCCCGGCCCTCTTCTTCTTCATCTTCTTCGTCCCCGATCTCGACGTAGTCCTCAGACGAGACGCACTCCAGCTGCTGCAGGTCCTCTGGCTCAGGACGGAGGGAATCGTCGATGTCTGCGTACTCATCCACTGACTCGCTGTCCTTCGCCTTGTCGTTTCCCTCCTCAGGCGGCTGCGTGTCCTGCTGAAGCTCAGCATCTCTCGAGAACGCTTCTTTATCTTCCAGCTTGTCCACGTCGTCTGATGACACGTAGTAAGGCTCTTGGTTGGAAGCACCCAGAGTCTCGGGTTCATCCGAGGGTTTGTCAATGCTGTCGTCCTGGCCCCACTCTGGGTCAGCAGTGTGGGTCGTATCCGCCGGCAGTGCTTCAATGACAGAGTAAGGCCCAAACACATCCTCTGTGCTCGCTGTGAAACGAAAACGCCCGGTGGGATCCTTGGTGGCCCGCTCTGGTTGCCACGCCTCTGTATCCCCCGCCTCGGTCGGGTCACACGATTCACACGTGTCGCTGGTGTCATCGGTGGGGCCAATCATGTCATAGGGGTACTCCTCGCACACCGTGGGAAGCATGCCAAAGCGAGTCCCGAAGGCGGATCCTCTAGCTTCCCCGTCACTGTCGTCAGCGGGTGATTCACATCTCAAACAGTCTTCGGCGGGTTCACTGTCCTCCCCGTTGCAAACACTGTCACTGTCACACCGGATGGAGCGCTGCTCAATGTTCTGTTCCTCTACGTACTCATTTCCTGTAGGGCTCCCGGCTGTTTCATTCTGTTCGGTAACACTCTCGTGACCATCCTCTTCCTCTTTATCTCCACACTGCCCTTCTTCCTCCCCTCCTTCTTTCACTATTTCCGTCGGAAGAAGTGAAGGCGTTGGCATGTTGTCATTATCCATGTGGTCGGTATTACTTAACGCATCGCCGTCGTCACCGGCGTCAGGTGACTTCAAGTTTTCTCCGTCGCTCTCAGTAGTGTCAACAGCGCCCCCTTCAACAGTGCGCGTGTCCACCGAGCCGATGCTCTCAGAATCAGCAGCAGCAGCCCATATTGCTCCCTTGCCCCCTTCTACGGCATCTGTTTCTCTTAGATCCTCCAACGTGTCACGTTTGGTCCCATTGTCATGAACCGAATGCTCTGTCTCTCCGTTCTCCCCTCTATCCTGGTCCTCCCCATCCCCCACATGACGTTCTTCAGCCTTCCCACTGGAGGGGACCAGGTCTCCGTTGCTGAGTCGAGTACAGGGCTCCCCCTGTGAGTAAGGCTCTGACAAGGATCTGGGCTTGGGGGCTACAGGTTTAGGGCAGCCACTTGGTGGGGGAGAAGGCCTTGACATCAGAGTGGACTGCACCTTGATGGTGAGATGACTGCGTATCTTCGGTCGGGGGACCTGTGGTGGATTTTGGAAATCTGTATGAGGAGAAATTTGTATTATTATGCTTATTAACTTAAACATACAAAAGCTCTACTAGTATTCAGACATCTAGACATTCAGCTACGGACAGTTGTTCAAGAAAACTGAATTTCAGATTTAATCTTGTCTTGAAACACACCCATACTTCACAAATCCTATACACCCCTGGTCTTTCCTGTTATTTAGTACCTGCCCTGACGCACATCCTACTAAACCCTGTGTGCACTTTGCACACTATCTGTGCGCCTGACATAATTTTCTGAAAGCAAAACCATTTAATGCTTTTATTTGTTTATTTGTTTATTTATTTTTGCTTAACATAGTCTCATATTCTCTAATGCCCCATGGTCCTTCTGGATAGTCACTGAATTGTATTATTATTACTTGAATTCCTTCTATCTATCTGTTTACACTACATCATCTATTTAAGGCTAGGCCTATAGGCTACCTAATTTCATAACTAATTAACTAACATTGACTCCTTGAAAGAGTACAGGATGTCCTCCTTCCATACCTCATCCATGAACCATCTAGGAGCCCACATTTTTACAACACAAATTAACTTCCTTCTTGTAATTCACGCAGGCTTGCCTTGCACACTTTGTTTTCTTCTGAAACATCCTTTCAGAAGGCTAAGTCAAAGAACAATAAAAGTGTCCAGACTGACAAAGTTCAAGACGCAAAAAACAGGATATAATTATGAAATAATTATTAATTTTAAACAAATATTTTAAAAACAAAGCAGATAAAACACCGGAACCATGATTTCACTGGAAATCAATAATTATAATTCATTGCAGATTTGTAAATTCCCTATGAGACATTTTGCAGTGTAGAGGCGTTAATTCAAATCAACTAATATTGCAGACCTAGACTCTATATTTATAGTTATTCGACGATAGAAACAATTAGAAACAATTGAAGTTTTAGGGTACGTAATGCGTTCAGATTGCCCTGCAATTGACTGCAGCATCCGCTGACACCGAGTAAGTATGGGCCATAATAGAATAAGCAATTCCCTAATAACGTTCTCCAAATCAAAGCGAGACTCACTTAATTAATCGCAACAAATGTCTCTAAAGCACATTTTGTTTTTAGGTATATGCAAACTAGCGTTTTCAATTTCACTATAGTCTGATTTTATGATCATAAAGTCCTTCATTCACTGGCATACTAGTTAACAAAGTTAACAAATGATTGCCTTACGACAAATTACAATATTATACAATTGTCTATTACATAGGTCTACTAATAACACAGTAACTCTTTGGTTAAGATAGAACAAACCTGCGTTCATTGTGGAATATCATCCGCCATGTAAACCGATAGGTATATCCTCATCATTTCAGTCCCTCTTCAAAGCCTATGGTTACATCCAAACGTTGTGTGCTGGAAATTTAGTCCAAATACATTTCCGGAGAAAAATCAAGTTGTTAAGGCAGACATGAACACGTCCTCTACCCTTTCGCCAAGCGAAAGCTACTTGTCACTTTTCTTTGTAGATTAGCCTATACCCGAACCATGCCCGACGGCCGTGCATCTCTAGTGCTGAGGCTCTATTGGTGCGCGCAGCATCAGCGGAGGTACGGGAGGTGCTCGTTTGCGCTTCCTGAGGCAGGACTACACCGCAGGCACGGACCCTGACCAAACCCACTACAAGATTTAAAGGTCTTTGTTGTGTTTGTTTTTGTTAGAGTCATTTTAAATATAGTTAGTAGTTATGAAAACATTCCTTTTTTTTGTGGTGTCCTAACATACAAAGCTGGAGCTGGTATGGGCATTTGTTTTAATGAGGTCATACTTGGTCATATTTTATTGCAGTAAGGAGTATAACCTTTGGCATTTGAGGTTTTAATATTTCCTATTTTATGATCTCTGTATGCATGAGAAGATCACATCAGGTGGTCAGGGTGTTGATAGGCTACAATGCCTCATTGCATTATGTTTTATCTTCATAGGACACATTACATTTCCTTGCTAGAAGAACATTCACAGAAATGTTCCTAAAAACAGTCTCCAGAAACCTTTCTACAACAAAAGCTTTTACTGCTAGCCATGACTTCCTGGTACAGCATCTGTTGCAGGATTGAATGAAAGCAACCCTTTAAAACCCTCTCTTCATAACAGGAAACTGCTCTCCCTGTTTCCTGCACAACAGGCAACGCTTCCTTAGCAACAGATGGGCAAGGTTGTCAATGTTAACCCCTTAGGTAGTAGAGTTGTAACAGTGCTGATTGACAAACTTTGTGAGATCTCTGTCTGGGATTCACACAAGGAGGTTTTCAAGGACGTCCTATAACACCCGCGGGCGGCGGGAGGGAGGGGCGGGGGGTCTCCAGCCACTTCCAGTTGAGGATGGGGGGGTGGGGGAGGGCTGTTATTCGGCAGGTCCCAATGCAGGTTGAACACCCACACACTGGGATGAGAATGCCTCATCTTCTCTCCTCTTTTCTACACTTGAAGGTCAAACAATGCAGCGAGCCTTGGGGATTTGACAGTAGACCTGAATAGTGACATAGAGGAGAAAAGCTCAATAGAGGAATTGCTTGTGCCGTAATGCTGAGGGGCACTGCTGCTACTGCTAACATGCAGACACATGCATTACGCACGGCACAGCATTCCCATTCCAGGCGGCTCTGTGCAGAAACTGTTGAAATCTGCTGCAGGTGCAAACCTGCTCTGCAAGGAGTCATTTTATAATGTCCACATATTAATAAACTCATGTTACCTTTTACACTAACACACATTATGTCTGGACAGTGAATAATACAGTTACCGTTACTAAATAATTAAGCAAGTTGCCTATGGTGATATTAAAAATGAAATGCTTCAAAGTATAGATTTTTGCATTTCATCACTGAGCTTAGTAAAGTTTATGAGGTGGGCTGCTGACTAATGACGAATCACTCGTAATCATGATTGAGTGCTAGAAGTCAGTTTTAAATGTGTCAGTAGTAGTAGCACATTCACAGCTGCAGGACATAACCTTTTGTTCATCCAAGTGATATCTAAAGATAGTCTTCTGGCAGCACCGACTGTGTTTCTCCAGAGGCATAATTCTATTCACAACTGCTAAATATGACCTTTTTAAGCTTTCACTCCTTCAAAATATGTTTTGATTTGGCAGCATGTGCAAAGAGAAGCTGTCAATATTATTGTGTGGTGTGTATGGAGAAAAGAATGGCTGCAGGAGTAAATATCCCCGCGGATGTGGCACAGGCGGTCAAAACATGTTTTTGGACACGGGACACAAATTTCCTGGCCTGCCTGTAGCTGTGCACTGTCACCCCACCTGGAACGCAATTTGACTGGAAGAGAGCTGGGTAATGGTGACATTTGGAAAAACATGCAATAGTACTAAACAAACTGCCCCCTTTTTACACACTACACACAACAGGAAAATGGTCAGGGAAAGGGGTTGGTTACAACTTCACAGAGCCAAACTATTGCTTAACACCTGCTTTGCCACTGCCGAATCGACACTAGATTTAAAGAGCATGCTGGATGTTTATATTCTCTACAGAAGCCTGTAATGAACAAGATAACTGGAAGGCCCTTGTTTTGGTCCAAGGTCTCCCTATTATGGCAGCATGTGTTCTTTGTCCTATTCCCAAGAAAAGGTGGCACTTAATCATGCTCTTATGCAAACTGGCTGTGGTGCGACTATTGATTTATGTGATCCTCAAGTATATTCAGGCAGAGGTCTTTAACTCTTTAAAATGACCTGAGCACCTTTGTAATTAGGGGATGGCAAAGCGTTGGACTGCTGTAATTGACTGAACATTTATTGATGTGCTTTATCGATGTGAAACCTTTGCACACCCAATAAACATAGTTTGACCAGAGAGACTCTTTACATTCTGATGAAAACAGAATTATAAGGAGAATGTGTATAACGGACATTGTAAGACTCAGTTACCCTGGTGAGAAAATGAAAGATGATGGAAAGAATGATTGTGGATTTTGGAGACTTTTGATATGTGATGCCACGGAAAATAAGTATCTATAGCACAACTATCCCGTTATCAGCAGTCTCCGCTTATGTATTTATGTTTATTTATTTATGCAAACATTATTGAACCTTTTCCAAGAAGTTATAGCTTCCATTTTAAACTTATCAGCATATTAAAATGACAATGCAAAACATAAAATAAGCCAATAGTTTGCAGAATACTACAGTATTTACACAGCCTGGTTCTACAAACAGGTGGACCAGGAAGGCCAACACTAACGAGGAGCTAACAAACACTCAGCAAACATTTTATTTAAATTATTTTTTGTATTTTTGATAACTGCAGCGTAACATAAAGACATAAAAAGTGGCGGTGTCGCTCCTTTAGCAAATTTAAATGTATTATTGCTCTGTATAAAGGTCATATACTGCACAATAACAGTCACATTCCTTTTAATTAATCTGAAGCCTTTAGACTAGAGTATGGAGCTAGTCCAATAACAGATGGCTTTGTTCATATATTTTGCTTCTATTCATAGAAAGACAATCATCAAAGTTGCACATATTGGTTTAGAAATACTCTCCCCAGCGTGGCAACTGTAAATATTGTATATTAAATAAATAAATAAATAAATAAATAATAATAAAAACGTACCCAGCACCCTCCCACTCACACTGACTTTAGGAGTCATTAATAAAGAAAATGAGTTATACGCATTTGCATATACTTTGTAATATTTCATCAAATCATAATAGACAGACTATGGGCCACACGGTTTTGCCATAATACATCTTGGTACGTGTGCAGGTGTGTGCAGGTGTGTGTGCACTATGCGCTGTGCTTGCCTGCTACTGGTTGTTGGATATACATAATGTAGCAACTGTTTGGATTATCAAACGACAGCCCAGGCCAGAGGGACAGAGGGTTTGTCCCTCCAGAGAGAAAACAACCGGATCCTAAAACATCCTCTAGCATGGATTTACTCTTCCAGTAGCTGTTTTCACAGCGCATAAGCAAAGGAGAGGGGGATGCAAATACTACTACGTCAAACTAATCTTTTAGGCTGTACAATACAGAACGCATTTCTCCAGCTATTGCCCTTTACAATATACAGTTTACTTTAAACACATTGTAAACAGCACGAGCCTGAAGTATTAATAGTAGATTCATGTCAGAGCATGTAATAAGCCATACATGTATTTTAATGTATAGTGAGAGACCATTTCTTGCTGCAATATTTTCTTATGAAAGTATGTCACATGAATTTGAAAAATTTCACCTGACATTCTGCACAACATCAGCAAAAAAAAAAAACACAAGGTGGGTCTTGTAGGCCTATTCAAACAGATTAACAGAAGGATGGCAGCATTTGTAGCTGGGCTTGTTCGCCGTGTATCGATGGATGGATACAAAGGACATGGATGGACTCCTCTGTTTTAAACAGCTGCCCTCCAATTTCATTCGGAGGAACAAAACATAATAAATTGCCTGAGTTACAAAAACAATAATAGCCTATGTGCACATGTTGCATGAAGCAAAACATATTTAGGGAGTTTCCATCTTATAATGACAATGCCTCTTTCATAATAATACACAGAATAACTCTCTGCCGATATGACAGAGGGCTGGGTGAGGTATGTTTTCATTTGCTCAGGCAGGTGCACAATGCGATAGATAGCTGTACCAGAGTGCACATAATTCAAAACGTACATGTGCGGCTATTGCTGTTGATTCTTTGGCTGGACAAAGATAACACGTGGGCTCATACCCTGGACCCCCCCCCCCCCACCCGACAAAACACCCACAGGCCTGACAGCTCAAAGAGAAAACTTCCTCTCCTCAAACTATCTGAACAAGAGCTTTTGTTTTGTATTTGATTAAGTCCTTTTTAATCAAGGCAAGACTCTGAGGGAAAGAAAATGCTAGGTCTGGGTTAAAAAAAACATGCTTTTGGTGCCTACTGAATTCAATAATGTAAAAGCATTGCCACACAATGCACCAGCAATTACTGTTTTGCATTCATATAGGACTGCAGTTGTCTGTATAATGTGTTCAATCGTCATATACTATAATTCATATACTGTATATAGTGCTAGTATTTTGTATTTGTTTAAAACAGATTCAATCAGAAAACAAATTAACTGTAAAATAAAAAACACAAATTTTGTGATTTTCGTACTTTTTTGTGTTGACAATGCCATATGTCTCTCGATGCCTTTCAAACACTTAATGCCACCACCTTTATGAAAATGAGCATGTTGATTAGTTCTCTGTGGGTGTAACCTCTACTTGTCATTGCATGGATGTCCTTTCTATCTCAGTGCTGCGTTTGTTGACACCTGGTTTCGCAGCAGATAGCATGCTGTCATGTTTTTTTATACGGCAAGATTTTCTATTCCCCTGTGAACACAGAGTCCCCTGTGTGGACACAAGGTCACGCTATTTAGATAAAGAAGATCATTCATTTGCTCAGAATATATTTAACAACGTTTTCATCCATGTTGCATGTAGCCACTTCTTCCATCCTGGCTGGTGACCAATGCTGGTACTGCATAGTGCATACATATGTTGTTGATGTCACATAAAAAACACACATGCCTCTAAAAAATGTCTAAACATTTATTAAACACCTAAACTCATAGAGCACTGGAAAGATATTTAATGTGTGATATCATACAAAACATGAGCATGGATTTGTAAATGTGCACTATGTACAGAAACGCCCAAAATATGAGCATTAGCAAATTATTGGCGGCCATTTTATTATGCCATTTCCATTTATTTTAATACATCCATGAAACACGCACAGAAATACACACACACGCACACGCACACACACACACACACACACATTTTGAGAAATAAAGAGATCCAGTGTTTCTGTCTTTGCGCTTCAGGCTTTTGCTGAGGTGTGCTCTTATGTCTTCTCATGCACAGTGACCCCCAGGGGATGTGGTGGGGTATTTGAGGAGGGAGACCCTAGGGTGGATGGGGAGGGGGTGGGGGGTATTCTACCTACATCAGCACAAACGGTGTGCGATTGGCTGCAAAACCACATAGTGTGGAATATGCTTCAGCATGTAGATTTGACCATGTTTGAATGACCACAGTGCATAGGTTACATGACAGGGCTGTTGCCCAGCAAATCATTAAAACAATGTGGGTAGAGATTTATGGATTCAATCACATGGCAGCATCCAGGTGGTAGATTGAATGTATTGTGCAGACACAAAAATGCTGACCTAACCAAGCCTACATACAATATAAATACAACGGTACATCTGAGATCTTACACAGAGAGTGTACACAGTTTTGTTACAGCAGCATTCATCTCATGCATCTTAAGCATATTTTTTCATTTTCTTATATTTTTACTGGTATCTTATTATTTCTTTAATCTGATTCCTTTAACCATTTTTATTAACATCGTCTGTATGGGAAGCACGATTGTGCATGTATTCCCACTAAACACTTTGAGCTGCAAGTCTGTATGAAAACTGCTATACAACAAATATTATTATTATTATTATTATTATTATTATCTGCTACATCCGCTTGGCTGTTGGGTGTCATTGTCACCTCTGCCTCAGCTGCTGTCAATCAGCGGTAGTCATTCGTGTAGAGACAAGCATGTCGCCATGGTAATCCAGGGGGTCACAAAGGTCATCTTTGATACACTGCCCCAGAACAGATCATTACTATCTCGGCTGCAAGCACTGGGAGAATGAGATTGCCAGAGCCGTCATTATTTGATGCAATGAAAAACCCCTCTCTTTTCCTCTCGAGGGACGTTCCCATCACCCCTCTGTGACCTGCCGGCCATTGCCTTTAAAAGCCACACACAGTTTCTTAAGCAGCGATCTCCACTGTACTGTGTCATATAAGGCTTTCTTTACACATCGCTGTCTGTGACGCTGGTGCAGCAACGAAGAGATATAAACTTCAGGTGACAAACATACGCACCGCTCTCCTAAGCAGGCCATAAAGTGAAATTACTGTTGAGGGAGTGTCTGTTTAAATATATGGCTCGTAAAGATTCTGGCTAAAATGTTTGATGGCCAAGCTTATGTTATAGTGTTTCTCCTCCTTGTGTTCTAATTATGTTAAACGACTGATCTGGCAGAGAACCACTGCTGTTCTCCTCGTGAGACCGGAGGACAAAAGGATTTTGAGTTCCCGCTCCTGCCCTGTTTCATTGTGTCCTGTGGTGAAAGCAGATTATACTGATATCTGAAATGTACTGAGTAGATGATGTGAAAGAGGTGTAACAGACAAAACTAATTACATTAGATTAGATAGACGTATTCACAAAATGTCTTCTGTCTCCTGAAATGAACCAAGCCAAACTAGCAAAACTCTTTGTTCAAGTACGCTATTTCATACTTTATCATTTGTCACCCTCTCTCTCTTTATCAATGCTTCAGAATTACACATCACCCCGCATGGTTTACATATTCTCTGGAGACTTGGTAAGGCACACAAAAATACATACATTTTCAACACATCACGGACTTAACAAGGAATAGGGGCCAACAGCTTGTTGTGTTACAGACCTTTAACAATGAAAAACCTATTAATAATCTAAGTGTGTCTTTCCAATGAAGGTTATATAAACAAATAGAGATGAAACACTCAGCAAAGACAGTGGAAGTATTTGCAATGCGGTAGCAATAGCCATACAGTAGTTTTCCCAAACCATAAGCACATTGTTCCAGCTCCATTAAAAAGTTTATTCTAACACGAACAGATCATAAAATACAAGATTTTATCCCCTGAGCAAATCAGTCTATTGGATTCTTGCTCAATGGATGAATGCAAGCATGTTTATTTTACTAGACTATATCTCAAATAATTCTTCCGTATGGGAGGTACGCATGCGCGTATACCCACAAAACACATACTGTACAGTAGCCTACAATTTGTGTGTTTGGGGGGAAGAGGGTAACCTGACATGCCAGAATTGTTGTCACAAGTCCATCTGGGGAGCCGTACATTGAAACTGTTCGTAAATGGCTGTACTTTCAAAAAAATACTTGGCAGTTGATTGGATGAATCATTTGGTCGTTTTTGCTGTCGGCACCATGGTCGACACACCTACATCACGCCCGTGTAGCTATAAACACGATGCTGATTGGAAAACCACGACCGTATAGCTATAAACACGACGCTGATAGGAAAGTTCAGTTGCTACTAGGACACATTCAAAATGATTCCGAGGCTTTCCAGACGAAATTAAACTGAAGCTCGCGAGATCAGGATGGTATCGCGAGGCTAGGAAGAGGGGAGGTTCTCTCCCAAGGTGAGCCTGAAGAGGTGAGTGTGCTGCCACAAAGTGGTGTGAGTGGAATGAGATGTAGGCCTAATATGTGGCAGAGTGGCTTTTATCAAAGCAGCGTGCCCTGGCTGGGATCAGACAGTGAGTCGGGCGTCGCTGACATGCAGAGAAGTGGAAGCTATCGCTGTCCGTTGAGACGGAGCAGGAGATGTCTCAGTCAGATAGATGACAGCCAGCTAATTAAGTCCTCCGCTGGCGCAACAAACACCAAGCTCCCCACAAAGGCCCCAACCGGGACGCAACCAAACACGACAAGAAAAAGATGCAGAAGGATGCGCGTCCGAGTGCAAAAACACGTGGCTGCGTAGATTGAGACGCCTATCTACCGCGATAAGAACCCCCACCTCTCAGACATATTATTAATAAAACCGCGGTGAGATTAAAGTGTGCTGTTTAAAAGCCAGCTTGTCCATGTAGTTGCGGCCGGCGCTGTTGTGTCTAACCTGTAGAGGACAAGGCTGTCACTACCTCATCTGGTATGTGCATCCATTACTGCACGGAATAATAATGGGACCGAGCCATTACAAGGGCAGTCACTCAGACAGAGCCAGACGCTAACCTGATTATGGTAATGATGACTGCCAGTGGCTATATTCATCTAGAGAGAGAGAGAGAGAGAGAGAGAGAGAGAGAGAGAGAGAGAGAGGGAGAGAGGGGGGGGGGGGCATATTTGAGATAAAAGCTAACCATTTAATCAATACATATAAATAGGCAGAATCTCATTGGCTTTCATCCGTGAGTGAAAAGAATCTGGTGAATGGTGATGACTTTTCTTATAGTACCGTGCCTACAAAGTGATGTAAGCTTATGGGAGCTGGAGGTTAGCCTGGTGTAAGCAGACCACCACGCTCCATTGGGTTTTTGTAGTCGTTTTTCCTCCTACTTGGCATATACCTATTGTTAATTGGGAAACCATTGGGCAGCGCCGAACCAATCGGCGGTGCTACAACTGCATTTTTTATCGGCTTATTTAGCCACCCCACCGTTTTGAAACACGCTTGACTTAAACGTCATCTCAATAACCCGCCAACAGGGTGGCTGTGCGAACGCTTTAGGCGAACAGGGTTTCCAGACTGCACTCTCAACGTAAAGAAATTGAGAGGAATAGTCGGGTGGGGCCAGGCTAGCAGGAGGTGGCTGTGGTATAGCCTACATTTTTATCAGCACTACACTTTGTGAGCAAATGCTTTATCATTAGCCAATCTAGTCCTACATTTTTTATTTATGGCAGGTAAGCATCGGTGTCACAGATTGTTATAATGATATAAAAATAAAATCAATTGTATTTCCACATCAATAAACTGGTTAGTTTATTGTTATCCACATAACGTTATCTGATTTGAGTAATACACTCTACAGAAGCACACAGTCTATACTCTACATGAGCCGGTGCCTTCTACTGCTGGAGGAGAGAGCCCTTTCCCCTATAGGTTAGGCAAGGTGTTGGTGTAGGTGTGCGGCTGTGGTTTATATCTGTGGTCTTTTCAACCAGGATAGTAACAGATGTAAGATATTCCACCACAGTGGCCCTGCAGGCATGCCAGACCTCCTGACGTCTCTGGAGAAAGGTTTATATACAGTATATGATTCATATACGTCAACCACATCCAGGCCCCCGTAGATATTTCTGTTTACGTCAGACGGCTGTGGAACTTTGAAGACCTCAAACCTGTGATAAAGAATGTTGTTTTCCTTTGTACCCATATTTATATTTTCATCTCGTTCCACCTATTACAAGGTGTGATTTGTCAAGCTGAGTATGAACAAGAGATACGAATAAGTATGAGAATTATACTTGTGTTATTAAATGCTATATCTTAAGGGTTGTTGTATTTCATGCAGGTACAAAATACACATGCACACATGCACACGTGCCCCCCCCCCACACACACACACACATACACACAATTAAACAGTAATTAGAGGTCAATTTCAGGGCAAGAGGCATTTACTTTCCTGTTTCGTAGCAATGGCGTCTTCCAACACACTTTTAATTCAAGCTAACGTAGAAGAAGGCTGCATACCTTCAACACTCGCTGCAGTCAAACTAGTGGAGAAATAGCTGGCAGCAATTCACCCAATTCTGAAGCTATTTTGGGACTATATTGAGTTGAACCCAGTGGTTGAACCCCCATTCCCCTTTCATATACCCATATACTGGACACTTCCCTTGTGTATAAGCAGCACCCCCACAATGTACATTCCATGTAAATGTGTATCAAAATAATTTGGGATTGTGATGTCTGTGATAGGGCTGCTAGTTTTTATTTTTTGTGGAAAAAACAATGCAGTATTTGACTTGCCCACATGATAAACTAAACCCTCATACTGATCGCCTCTGAATAGAGGCTTAACTGCGTAATTTTATACATTATGTCTTATGCAATAGTTTTAGTAAGTTTATAATAATGGCACTTTACTGATAAAGCATTAGGCAGACTTTAGATTTTTACAGTAAGTTTTTAGCATTTTAAGATTAATCATCTTTTATTGATATCTATTGATTCATTAAATAACTTCACATGCCATAGTGTCCACACTGGAATAATTAAGGCACTTCATTTATTAGTCAGTATACTGGTGACTTTGTTTCAATAATTATGATCACTAGTTTGGACATTTCTGTAGAGGACTGTAAACCTAATGACTTTGTATAATGTCATTTTCTCTTTTATTATTAATCTGTTTCTCTGCAGCTGTTGTCTTGGGGCTCTATAAACATAAACTATTTTATTAAATTTGTTGCACTGATCGACTGAGCGATTTCCACCGCAGAGTTAAAAAATTATTTAAAAAAAAGATAGCATTCATTAACTGTAGGGCAGTAATAATTATGATATTATTAAGGGGCATGTTAAAGGGGTATGTTTCCTTGCGTACTCTTAGTGGGTAAACTGCTTTGATAATGTAGGTCTGCTAAGAATAAGAACATTTGTATTGTTTCAGTATTAAAGATGGCTGTGGGATGGTAAGGAGGCAGACAGACATCAATGTCTGTATTTATGTATGAGTGTTATATGCGTGAATTACAATAAATATATTACTAATTATATACATACTCTTAGTTTTCTACTGAAGCTATTCTACTGAACTGATAAACAGAGGTTGGTTTTAATGTTTCAGACATCATGCTCTTTTGGATGGTCCAGGAGAGTAGACGATGCTATTTTACGATTTAATTTAATAACAATATACAATCACCCAAGCATCTGTTTGTCTTTTTAAAGCAGTAAATTCCCAGCAGATGAGGTGTAACAAGGGATCACATTTGTCCCGGCTAATATGCTAATACCAGCTCCCACAACGCCCCAGCCATCAGCAGAGTCACAAATACAATTTACTCTCTTTATTTCCTCAGTGGAGCATTTAATTTCCCAGCTATTTGGGTGTTAGCACTACAAGCAGGTACATGTCATGGCAAGCAATCAGTCAGCGCAATGCACTAAGACAGTGACATACGGCAGCATCAATACCTCGCCTTATGATGAGGCGGGAAAGAGAGAGAATTAGCCTACAATGGTGTGTGCACGTGTTAGACACGCGCACACACACACACACACACACACACACAAACACACACAGTTTGGCTAATGTGTTGTGGGTTGTTGTGTATCTACGCATACACACAGCATGCCTTCATGGGTTTTACGCACCAGTGCATGTAAAAGGGAAAGCATCTCCATGTGCTATCTATGCCTGTGTGTATATTCATGTGCTTGAGTGTTCTTGTGTGTGTAGATGTAATGTAGTTACTCCTTTGTTTGGTGCATAGGACATCATAAACCTCACCTGGCTGTTGCCTTGAAGAATACATTGTTTTTAATCATCACCCTCCCGTACAATTTTGGTTCTAATGAAATCATTACTATGGGAGCAGATGGCACTAGGATCTCTATTGCTGTGTCTTTCCATTGTGAACCATATCTGCAGCAGACAGACAGACGGACAGACGAACAGACAGACGAACAGACAGACAGACAGACACAGTCAGTCAGTCACTCTATGGTTGTAAATTTTTCTGGTTAATCGAGGAGTTTTTGCTATGTCATTGTCTGCTTGTTGAGTGCCTCCCTCACAGACAAACACAGTGATATAGTTGTCAATGTTGACAGTAAACCTGTCTCTGTATGAAACGTGTATAGAAAAATAACAGTAATTAAAATACATGTAATTACAGTATATATCAATTATAATTATACTTATATGATTAATCCATCTCCACATATTGCAACCCTCACATCACTCAGACAAATACCGAGTACCGATCCGATTCCAGTGTTAAATGAAGTTTTAAGTTAAGTTGCAAAGTAAATGACAGCCAATCTGTATATTAGGACTTAGATGCATTTGATAAACCTGCTGCTGATAGTGTGGCCTGGGTAGGTTAGACATGGCTTATGCTTGACAGTAGACCTACCCGTGTAAATTAATTTGATTGGCTTAGCCCCATGGATCGGTTACAACTGTCTAATTGTCACCGATACCGATTCAGTTATTTAAGTGAGAATCAGACCGATTTCCGATCTCGTATCATATCAGTGCCATCCCTAATCCATTGTTTGCAAACTGAAGCCAGATCAGCATTTTAATATGACCACTGACTTTCATTGTTTCTGAAAAACATAAGATAACATAAGATAACAAGATAACATAAGAATTTAATCTTTTGGAACACCATGATTGTCAGCAAGGGTGACAAAGAACATTTAATGCATGGTGTTCTGGTATGTCCTAAAAACTTTTATAACTTGGCCAAGACCTAGAGTGGCCAACCCAGGTTATACTTTCCATAAGGCTATCTTGGTCTACAGTGTCATGGTATAGAGGTATAGTAACTTTAGTTAGTTTTCACCCATGCTTTCCAACAGTCTGTGCTATAGAGGAATGATGAGATGTTTGTTTGTACAGTATAGCTGTTACCTCGCATGCTGGTGGGATAGGTCTGGTGAACCAGTTCCCGAGTCCCTCTATAGCGCATCATAAGGGTCACCATGTTGCCAGTCTCACTGTATTCACTTTAAACCCAATCTTTACTGCTACATAAGCCACAAGTCGTGGTCCATCTATGGCCCTATCGCCTGAGCAAGAATCCCATCCAGCCAGACCTGTAGCCTCCCCTTCAGCAGAGGAAGGATATTCCCCACTTCCTAAAGCTCCACCCCTGGCCTGTGCACCACACATGAAAGAGGATAGAATAAAATTCATAGCTGGAGGACTCCCTGGGGATGAAACCTGAGGGTGGGGACTGCACAGACAGAACACGGATCTTGCAGCCAAGCCCCTCCATCATGAACATACCCAGATACACTATATAAGGGGACATGCCACTCTATGGGAGAATTCTGAAATGAGGAACATAAATAATAACACAATCAAAAAGAGCCAATCGTCTGCTTTATAACTGCCAAGCATTAACCTATTTAACCAATCAGGTGGTTGCATTGACGTAAGCCACCTGCCACACAGTCTTCCTAAATAACTGCCCGGGGCATTTCAAAGATGGCTGCGAGTGGCGAGACTTGCCTAGAAGGACTTTGACACACCCTTCCGTCTCAGCAAAGTATACGGTAAGAGGAACCAATGGGTTTCCTATTACAATATGTGCCTTGTCCTTCAAGTACACATCCTTTCTAGGAGACAATTAGTACCAAGTCAGCTATGCCCAAAATGTCCATTTCAACACAATCCTTTGCCGACAATAGCGATGAAGAAACATAAGGAATGCCAGAACAGGAAGCACACTGAGGAGGACAGGAAATAGGAAATCCAAGCAGGTATAAATGCTGCTGAAATAGAGGGGACATTTCCATCCACTGTCTTAGGGATTTAAGCCCAAAGAAATGAACCTATCCCCAAGACAAGGACAGGAAAAATATATAATGGTGAATATTAAAAGCAAGTGATACAATTCATGGCAGGAGAAATGCTTATGTGGGCATGGTCTTTGAGTGTGTGCATGCAGGTTTGCTGGTCATGTAATGTAGAGTCGATAATGTCTGCACGAGTTATAATGATTTATGACACAACTCCATTCTGACAGTACTGTAGATGATGGACTTGGAATCAGATTTATATTTTCGTGATGGCAGAGGTTATCCAAATTGAATTTGGCGTTGACTGTGGAATGATTTGATGATGGTGCAGAAATAAATAAAACAAGCTTATCTTAGTATAGTTTATTCATTTTTATAAACATATTCAACCTTTCTGAATTCTATGCATATCAAGCTCAATTCTCTCCTGAAAGGAATATTTGGTAAACATCTGTTGCTGACATGGGAATTGTTTAATTTAACGTCATTTCTTAGAGGTAGGCCTATTAACACAATGTTGGAGTACACTGCTGCAGTAGTATTTGTTCAATTGTGAATGCTTGATAGTACTATATTGTGTATGGCATACTGTCAACATTATCAATAAAAATCAAGTTGCTAGTACAACGTGTGTGTGTATATGCATGTGTGTGTGCGCGCTCATATGTGCTTGTTTTAGCTTAGTCTTAATTGTAAAGTTAAATTTTTAAGAGCAAATGGCTAGCTGGCAGTTCTAGATAATTTTGATCATATATAGGGCCTAAACAATTTACATTATGGCAAAGAACACAGATTAAGGCCATTGTCTCATTTCAAAACATTTGACTCAAGCAGCAAACAAAACTTCTCAAGTTTAGCATACTCTCTACAGTTGGTCTAAAGCTTATAGGCATTTTGATAAGCTACTCAACATTGCGAAGAAAACACATCGTATGAGACAAGGTCACAGCAAGCCCTCCACCCCTTCAGGCAGGAAGTGCCAAGCACAAGTCGGCTGTGGGGCCTTGCCCATTAGGAACAGGACGTACAAAGTGCAAACCAGTAATGACGCCCCGCCCCTCACATGTAGAATAAGGATTGTTATTACACACCTTAATTATATTTATTCAAACAGTCCAGGCTTGGATTTGCAGTATAGGCAAGTGTAAATCAAGGATGTAAACGGTAGTGTAAGGTCATGAAGATATTACATTTAAAGATATAGTCAGTCAAGCTTGTTGACATTTGAATGCAAAACACACACATCTCTCCCAACAATGCCATAGGTTGCTCCCTCAGAAGCTCTATCCCACACATTGAAAATGCATTGCCAAGGCTATAGGATGTTATGTGGTCTACACCACTTTGTTTGTGTTCCCATTTACAGAGTTACTGTGTAGTTCCAGCAGATTACTTTTTTAAGCATGAGTACAGAACGGGCAGGTAGCGGGCCATGAGTATTTAAGTGTATTATCTTACAATCGCTGACTTTACCTTTGATTTCGAGGACCTGGCTGCTCTCTGGAGAAGCCTGCATTTTGAAAGCTGTTTGACATCGGTTAAAAACATTTCATATTGGATCTTTGGCCCTCATGGGTTTGCTGCCATTTTGCTGCTTACAGTACATTCTCAAGTCAATGCATTGAAAGACGCTAAAAAAAAAAAAACCTCACAAACATGGGCTGCCAAAAACATGTAGTAATTCTGAAACTACTGGACAGCGTTTAACCAATTGTTGTTGCTACAATGGTTTTGATCGCCTCATCTAGCTCTACCATGATGTCAAAACACGCTCGACTTAAACACCATCTCACTACCCCACCCTGTTTGGTCCGCCAGCAGGGTGCAAATGCTTTATAAAGCCAACAGGGTTTCAAGACTATAATCTCAGATTAATAAATTGATCTGAGAGCAATAGTTGGGTAAAGGCCAGGCTAGCATACCATCCATTAAGAGGGATTCTCAATAAAGTTAATACACTATAAAGACAATTTCACCAAAAAAGTAAACACATCCATCACATACTATATTATATAATTTAATAAGTGCACCATGTGGAACAAGGCATATAGCACTTCTATAATCCTGAAAAACGCCAATGGAAGGGTGTGCATGTGTGATTTAGTTCACAAAGAATTTGTCAAGCTACTGCATTGACACCTTCAGAAATGATGCATAAAAATAACCACACAATAATGAAGATAACACGCACACACACACACACACACACACACACAGTTTCTAGCATCATAGCAAGACAACACTGTTGCTGAGTGTATATATAGTCAAATTACATTGCGAGTAGTGGCGATAAATCACTAGCGACTTAATCAAACCGCTACAACAGGCAGAATCATCCATCAGTCACTAGAATACAACAAAACATCACCCTGTTTGTCTGGTTACCACCTCACAGTGATGCATTGTCATTATTCCAATCAACACCGCTAGGAGGTCCTGGCAGAAACCACTATGGTAAATGGAATTAAATAAACAATAGTGCTGACAAAGCCCATTTTAAACAAAATGATAATTGAATACTGTGGGAATGATCAACAGAAACACAATTGGCTACAACAACTATCTGCACTTAAGAATGCTAGATAGCCATTTAGGTTGAGCACACAATATCAATAGCTCTTCTATGGGGGGGAGCACTGCCTTGCCCATATGACTGATAGCCTGCTACTACTATCAAATATTAGACTTGTGCAACAATGGTCATCACAAGCTCTTCGTGAATACCTTAACTGTAGTTGGCTGTGATGGATGGCAGAGCGCTGGGTCACCTGAAAGGCAATATAGTGACAGAATCCCCCATGGATGGTGAGACAATGACAGATGGCATTTCAAAGGAAAGTATAAAAATGTGTTGGTACGTAGCCATGTTTGACCTAGCCTCTAGATTTGGCCTATACTTCAAAATAAACATGCTTGGCATTACCCTTTTGTCTTGATCTTTATTGGCAATCAATCAATTATTGAGATAAGACACTGGTGTTTAGATAGAATGCACCTCAGCTATACGGTATGTAGTGCATTAGCAGTCTGTTTTGTAGCTGTCCCTCCACTGTAAACATTCCTGTGAAAGAGAAAGGTCAACAATAAAGTTTTGTTGTGGCAATGAAAATAATATTAATAGGCCCCAGAGATATGTTGAGATCTCTTTCATGTTAAAATTACTCTGACAGCATACTGGCAAAGGTATAGCAAGCGATTGTAAGATAATAGTCTACACTTTTCTGAAACTTCTACACAGCCCAGGTTCTGTAAATAGGAAAACAAGGCAGTGCAGACAGCACATCAATATCTTAGCCTTTGCAATGCATTTCCAATGTGTGGGGTGGAGCTCCAGAGGCAGCACCCTATGGCAATGAAGGGAGAGGTGTTTTTATTTTGATCAGATTTCAATAATCAACAAGCATTCTCCAGAATGACTTCCTAGCCTATATACCTTTAACTGAGGTAAATGGAGAAGTTACAGTAGGAGAATAAATTGAAGGGGAGAGCATGAGCATATTAGATGAGTGAAAATGATGGCTAGTCATCTATGAAGGGCATGACTGGGGTAGTTATTTACAGTCATCAGATTTCAGGGGCTGACACTCGGAACATCTCATTAACATTAGAGAGAGGGAAAAAAAAAAAGCTTGATGCACTATCCAAAAATAAATGTAATAGTTCTAAACGTGCCCGCTGCCAAATCTCTCTCTCTCTCTCTCTCTCTCTCTCTCTCTCTCTCTCTCTCTCTCTCTCTCTCTCTCTCTCTCTCTCTCTCTAGTTGTCAGTGAAGGCAGATTTTGAGTGACCTCTGCTAAAAGGTAACTCCATTCCAATGTCCTTTAATGTGTACAGTACATGGCAGAGTGGACATATGGATTAATGACAATGCATTGTACCTACAAGGCAGTGTCTATCAAAGTGAGCATATAGGCATACACAAAATGTATTAATCACATTGTGTGATGAGAGCTTACACACCAGGATCTATTAGCACACTGTAGGCAGAGTAGACCAGATATTACCGGGATGTCCCCCTTGTGAAATCATTAAACTTAATAGTAGGACCTCTCTCATGCCTTTGTGTTATTAGGCTAATTCTCAAATGCCCAGTGCAGCATGCAAGAGCAATAAACTCTATTGTTTGGATAATTACATTTTTAACTACAGATCTGACAATTGTGTTTATATCTACTTGTAGAATATATTTACAATACTAAAAGATTTAATAACATGTTGTAATTTTAACACCAAGAGGAGTGATTTAAATATATAGGACATCTGAATTATTTATAATGCTGCAGATTACATTAAATACAATCAGGATAACTAAGTAATTATACCTCTCTCAAGGACACTTTCTTCTTGAAACTAGTCTAAAGATTAATATTACTATATGGCTACTTTCTCTTTAACTCCTTGACTGTTAAGCAATTATATATCAAACCAATTGTCTTATAAAAATTAGCTTTAGAGCCTCCAGACAAATACTAAAATAATTACTTTAATTACATAGTTCTTTTCCACCATTAAACCTACGGTCACTAAATAAGTACAGAATATACTGTACATATTAACATAAACGCATCACAAGTGCGGCACAATGTAATTTATTTTTTCTTGACCATTAATATTAAATGGTCACTGCTGCCACCTACTGGAATTCACGAATTCTCTCTTCTGATTGGTTCAGAGTCGTCTTTGCCCTCTGTTGATAAAAATGGCGGATTCGGATGAGCCGTAAGTAGTTGACGAAGAAACCAGCAAGAAACAGTGATTAACCCGAAAGATGCTTTCGAATCACATTAACGAATGAAAATAGAGCATGATTGAACCTTCTTTTGTTCTCTCTTTTTAGGGAGAAGAAAAGAAGGAGAGTAGTGGAGCTGGCTGAGAAGTTAGTAATGAAATGCTAGAAGTGACTGAACGTTTGAGGGTACTAACGTAAAGTACCGTACTGTAGACAGGAAAAAGCTAAGTCAGCTAACTCAAGGGAACCTAGCAGGTCTGGGTTGCTAATAAATCCATCATGGCTAATATTTTGTTCTATTGTCATTTAATAACCCCCTTCAGCTTGTGACTTATCTTAACTACTTTGATAGTCACACTGCTTTGTGTTTAGCAAGTGTCCATTCATTTGTGAGAGCAAACTGAGAAAACAAAACAAGTATTAAAGTGGTAAGCATTCATCTAGGACCGTACACAAAACCAAACTCGTGTCTAGTTTATATAGACAATATATTCTTACTATGATTTGTGAAATGCAAACAAGATAAGATTGGAAAACGAGTGTTTGTACAATGTAACTAGACTACAAGAGGCAGTGGTGATATCTGAGACACAAGTATAGGCTACTACAGTTCGATATGTGTTGTTCTTAGGATGGCAGTGGATGGCGACAGCAGAGTTGAGAACGACTGGCAAGGACGATGGAACAATCTTAAAAAGTTACTTAGACAAGGGCCTTTTACACATACTGATTTTGAAGCCTGCACAGAGGTAAAATTTATTCAGAGCAATTTCATGAATCAAATTATCGCTACAATGTATAACCTAATAATACATTATTTATGTTTTCCTTCCTGTTCCCAAAAGCCTTTGCAATTTATGCTAGACACCTGCAAGATCCTTGTTATTGGGGCTGGTGGCCTCGGATGTGAGCTTCTCAAAGACCTGGTATGAATAAGTATTTTTTCAGTATATGCTATTTCTTAGTATGGAGAAAATACAGTACATATATTCTATATATATCTCCTGTGCTCAATTTTGTGAAAAAGGCTTTGTCTGGCTTTCGAAACATCAATGTTGTTGACATGGATACCATTGATGTCTCCAACCTTAATAGACAATTTCTCTTCAGGTCAGTTTAAGTTCTCTATTATGGGTTAACATTGTTACGTATTTGTAAAATTGGTGGTTATTTACTTGCTGTATGCTTTGTATTGCTCCCCAGGTCTAAAGATGTTGGTCATCCCAAGGCAGATGTTGCAGCAGATTTTATTAACAGTCGAATTCCAGGATGCTGTGTGGTCCCGTATCCTTTGATAGTAATGATAGCTTCTATGTTCTCTAGTTGGAGGAGAGAGAGAGTGACCTTTACTTAATGTCGGTCTTGTGCTGAAAACTAACGATATCTGTCCCCCCTTATTGTTTAGCTGTTTCTAGTAGAGTAAAACTCATTATCTATGTCATGTGTATGGAATCCTGGTCCTGGAGAGCCACTGTCCTGCATGTTTTAGATGTCTCCCTGCTCCAACACACCTGATTCAAATGAATGAGTTGTTAAAGCCCTGAAAATGAGCTATTCATTAGAATCAGGTGTGTTGGAGCAGGGACACATATAAAACATGCATGGCAGGGGTCCCCAGGACAAGGGGTTCCCCACCCCTGACCTATGTCCTTGAAGACAACAGAAAGGATTGTTTTCTGCATGTTATTATAATACTGTAAATAATAATGTTCCTCCTTTGGGCAATATGTTTTGTTATTCTCCAAACAGTACACTGATATCGGCTATGCTATCTATCTACTAGGCTTATGTATAAATTCCAAAACATATTTTTGCTGGGTCTCAAGAGGGTAGGCTATAATTGCTGGATTTAGATGACAAACATAACACCCTTTCCAATATAGCCTAGGCTAAGATATTATAGATTAATACACTTGAAATAAAGCCTAACAGAATACTGAGCGTAAGCGCTTCCCTTTGAAATGATTCTTTTCTATAATAAAATGCAGAAAACATAATCCTTTCTACTGTTGTGTAAGGACTCAGAAAACAAGTTTTATTCTGCTAAGCATAACAGAAGGAGAAAGGGGGGGCCAATTTTTGGCACAAGATCAAAAAGGAAGGAGTTAACAGTTGTACGGTACAAAGACTACTCTGTATCTGTTTGGTTTACCGTAACGTAGATTTTGACTCACTGAGTTCTGTTGCTAGCCTCGCGAGACCGTCCTGATCTCGTGGGCTTCAGTTTAATTTCGCCGTGAGAATCGGTCTGGAAAGCCTCGGAATTTTGAATGTCCGAATAGCGACTAAACTTTCAGCGTTCAGCAACTATCAGCGTCGTGTTTATAGCTATAGGGGCGTGGTTTAGATGTGCCGACCATGGTGACGACAGCAAGAACGACCAGATGGTTCATCCAATCAACCAAGTATTTTTATTAAAAAGTACAGCCATTCACAAACCGTTTCAATCTACGGCTCCCCAGATGGACTTGTGACAACAATCCTTCTGGCATGTCAGTTTATTCCGCTGCACCACCCAACATGTAATGTCAAATCTCCAGGCTACTACAGCAGCTAGGCTAACCAAGGGGCAGCAGACTCAGAGGTAAGGTTACCTACATGCATGTTTTTCTGGTTCGTGGGAAACCGGAGCACCTGGTCACAGACTGCACTACTCCGTACCATGCTATTTGTGTACCATAGTAACTGACACACCCACAGTACTGGGCTTCCACTGATACTGTTGACTCCTTACTGTGGCAACAATAACCCATTTCCCACATGGGAATGTATAAAGGTAAAGTAAGCTATTGCAAGCTAAATGTAAGATATTACACTTTTAGTCAAATTCAACAAATATATCTGCACATTTTGCTAGCTTACCATAGGGCTGTCCTGAATACCATTTTACAGTATTACGAGTATTCGAATACTCTATCTCAAAAACACCATTCACAACACTCGATTATAATTAAGATGTATAACATAAGTAATCTTCGATTCCTAGCTTCAGTGAGCACACATGTAAACGTAGTCATGCGCTCAAAATGGCCACTTTGATTACACATCAATTGAGCCAGTCAGAGCTGTCAAATAGCATATACCTCCTGTATTAGCTAAAAATATTAGCCGTAAATAGGAACATAAAGTGGCGAACACCGCTCGTATCAACAAAGCCTTAGCAGTTCGCTTTGCTTGACAACACATTTCGACGTGTGAGGAGCGATGCTGTTTGGATTTGAGCTCAAAGTTGGCAAGAATGACTGACCATACCTTTAATGTATAAGATGCATGGTCTTGAATATCTAATCCTCCTTAATTGGTTGTACAGCCATTTTAAGAAAATACAAGACTTTGATGAGACATTTTACAGACGTAAGGGACATTCTGTTGTTATGTTACCAACCTTCCTCCCTCATATGCTGTGGGCACTGGATCGGGTTAAAGATTCATAGTGTATTTACCTTTCCCCCAGAATTCCACATAATAGTCTGTGGACTGGACTCTGTAATTGCCAGAAGATGGATGAATGGTATGCTGGTAGGTTGTTGTTATTATTCATTACAAATTAAAGTTACCGTGCACAAAACCTGACCTTTAAAACAACATAGCTGTTAACTTTAATGTTAATGTTACTGTATATTCCCATATTCCTGTGTAGCTCTCTCTGCTGGTGTATGAAGACGGAGTTCTGGACCCAAGTTCTGTTATTCCGCTAATTGATGGAGGCACTGAAGGCTTTAAAGGCAATGCCAGAGTAATTTTTCCTGGCATGACTGCCTGTATCGACTGTACCCTCGAGCTTTACCCACCACAGGTGAGGAAATTAAATCAAACGTTCTCAAGGTTAAAGGCAGGGTTAGTCATTCTCGAGAACGCTGGCTAACTTCAAATCAAAACAAACTCCCTCAGAAGCCCCGCCCCCACCCATTGGAATGCATCGAGAAGCCAAGCGTCATTGTCGTTGAGAGCGGAGTTCGCCACTTTGTTTATGTTCCTATATACTAAGCCAGGGCTGTGTAGAAGTACCGGAATATATTTTCTGCACGCACAGAACGATAAGCAAGTGAAATACGAGATATTTGATGAATTTGAAAAGTATGAATTTGAATTTGAAAAGTATATTTGCTACTGTAGCTTGTATTAGTTTGCAATAGGTGACTAATGTTATATAGATAATATATTTAAACAATGTAGTCAATTGTCAAATGTCAAGACAATTCTTATCTGCTTTCTTAATCCTTCTTAGATCAACTTTCCCATGTGCACGATAGCCTCCATGCCACGTTTGCCAGAACACTGCATTGAATATGTCCGTATGCTGCTCTGGCCAAAAGAAACCCCCTTTGGAGGTACCTAATTACACTTATTGTTTTAGCTTGCAAGTAGACAACATGTCACTATACTGTTTCTATACTGCACGACACATAGGTGCATATTATTCATTGTAGCTCAATTTGCTTGTGTGTCTGCCGTCAGATGGTGTATGTCTGGACGGGGATGATCCTGAACACATCCAGTGGGTGTACGAGAGGTCCTTGGAGAGGGCAGCAGAGTTCAATATCACAGGAGTCACATACAGACTTACCCAGGGTGAGCGTACCGCACACTCTGTTTCTGTCACCAGTAGTACACTGCTTCAATTCTCACCGTTCGTCAGGGAAGCAGCCCAAAACACAAAATGGAGCGAATGGTTTCCATATTTATAATGGCTTTGGCACTTAACTCAGTTTTTGTAAAACGCTGTCTCCTTTAAGTGATTAACTGTAAAAATAAAATTATTTGCAGTACGCCATAAATCATTGATGTTCATTGTTTATATTATGTACTGTACGTTTTTACTTTCCAATGCTCATTGCAGGTGTTGTTAAGAGGATTATTCCAGCTGTGGCATCCACAAATGCAGTCATTGCAGGTAAATTATTTAAATACAGGTAACATGCACTTGTCTTATCAGAACCTTTTAAATAAAACAACTTTTTATTAAAAGCCACAAACCCTGCCACATAAGCATTATCCATTTCCCAGGGCGGTGTATTGTAAACAGAAAACTCTTAATCATAGTGGAATCTTGTGCTTATTTCTATTGAAGCTGCCTGTGCAACAGAGGTATTCAAACTAGCATCAAGGTAAGTATTAATTAGTTCTTCCACTCACCCTTTAAAGCAGGGGTGTCAAACTCAATTTGAGAGAGGGCCAAAGTTAAAAACTGGGACTATGTCGAGGGCCAAACAGTCTCCTAGTGCTTTCTTAAGTTGTTGTTTAGTTTTGGCCACACCAGCACCACAAACAAGGCAAACTGGTTGACCGCTAATGCAATTAAACAGATGGGCTACTCATCAGATACCCACCTGTCTTGAAAGGACCTGTTTTGATATCATGTCATGTGATATTCTCTCGTGTCCTGGATATAATGTACGGCAGGCCTTGAGTTTGAGATGTCTGCTTTAAATAAAGTAGAATAGTATAAAGTTTATACTATTCTACATGGTTTATACTATAAACCATGCTATAGCATAATGCGTTCTCCCTCCTGCCTCTGCAGTGCATACGTCCCTATGAACAACTACATGGTCTTCAATGATGTCGATGGCCTATATACCTACACCTTCGAGGCACAACGAAAGGTTGGTGCAAAGGAGTCCCAGCTCAGTTCACATTTGCCAATAGGACCGTGTCCTCATTGTCTTGTTCTGATGCAGGACAATTGTTCCGCCTGCAGCCAAGTACCACTGGACCTGCACTTTTCTCCATCCTCCAAACTGCAGGAGGTGTTAGTCTATCTAACTAAAAGTAGCTCTCTGTAGGTATACTGGTATTAACCTGTTAATTTATGACAATGGCTCATATTGATTGGCACGGTACAATATCTAAATACAGTCTTTTTCCAGACAAATGAAATCGCCTGCAATAACAGCGACAGTAGATGGGAAGAACAAGACATTATATTTACAGGTAATGACTATTTTCTAAGTCTTTAGTTCTTACTCATGCCCTGTCAGTAGAGCGACTCATACACTGGTGAGCAGATTGTCAGTGTCAATTCAGTTGACAATCTCTCCCTTTGTCACAGAGTGTGGTGTCGATCGAACAGAGGACACGAGCAAACTTGTCAAAAACACTAAAGGGTGAGGTCTGCTTCCTCTGGTTGAGACTGGTGTGTAAATTATTCAGGTCAGTGCATAAACTGACTCTAGTGTTGATGTGTTTTTTCCAGAGCTAGGACTGGCGGATGGGCAGGAGCTAGCCGTAGCGGATGTCACCACACCCCAGACGATGCTCTTCAGACTCCGCTTTACCTCATAGAACAGGCTGACGCACTCCCACAGAACATATCTGATGTCATTGTTGTCACAAGCCTAACCAGGATTTTTCACAAAACAGTCAGAATGGTCATAAAACTAGAATGGATTACAGTGCATTTGACAAGTCTAGCCATGGCATTTTTTTGTAATTTAACTTAATTATAATTCACTTTCATGTCTTCAGTTAAGATTTCTATAAAAATACTGGGATTATACATTACAATTACAACCTCAAAACGTGTTACTGTTACAAATCTGTTTGTGTCAATATTCATGTTTTATTTATTTTTATTTTTAGTTGCAGTAACTACTGCAGTTGCCTGGATTGATCATTATGTAAATTAGAATAAAATGTTTTTTTCATAATAATGATTTCTGTGGTGAATTTGTTATAAAATTACTTTTAAGTATTTTTTTTATTTCGTTGAAGCGTTGTTAAATGTATGCTAAAATGTGAGACTGCCATGTGACGTCATGAAGATACGTGGATAGGAAGTGGTCGGTGCTTTAATGTTAGCAAGGCTGCTAATTCAGTGCTGAGCAGCTGAAAGCTGTCAAAACAAACGACGATGGCAGAGCAAAGAAGGCAAAAGAGACATCGAACTCTGGAAATACCAAGGCTTTGATCGAGGCTACATTTATAGTGTACATTTTATCATCCATATATATCTTTTAACTTACCTATTTACTTAATATACATTTCAGGATTCTGACCGACCGAGCAATGTGTTAGCCGCTACCGTATGTTCGGTATGTTCTTTGCTCTGCTTTGATAACTACGGTATCAGTACAGCTAAGCTAATGAAGTATTTCGCTATGAACAGAACATCTGAAAATATGATATAAAATATGGATGATAACGACAACTGATATGGTATGGGTGTTAACGTGATAGGTAACAGCCATTGGGTATGTTGTTACTGTAGATAAGTAGGTTAGCCAAAATGAGTTGGTTCAACACTTCCCATTTGTCTACCTTTGCAAAACAAGCGCTGACAACAGCGCAAAAGTCGATTGATAGAGTTCTAGACATCCAGGAGGAGGACCGATGGAATGACACTGTCGTGATGCCTTATGATGGTAAGTTATAATCTAAATTGTTTAAATGCTGTTACATTTTTCGTACGGAGTTCAACATGACCATTATATGTACATTATTTATATAAATGTCTATTAACAGATCTACCGGTCGCAACGCCACAAAGTGGAGGGTGGGGAATGACACAGTGGGACTCACCTCCTGAGGTGGAGACGGTGCTACCCCCTCCAGCTTCCTCGGAAGCCATTACAACCCCTGTAACCCGCACGGTTGTAGACGAATCTGAAAATTTCTTCAACGTCTTCCTGTCCTCTGGAGACATACAGGCTGTTAAGGAGTGTACCCAGGTAGTGTCTTTCCCACCTACGAAGTCCAACAGACGGAGGCAGGAGGAGAAAGAAGAGAGCAGTAAGGGTGATGTAATCATAAAGGATGAGGAGTTTCTCGAGTCAGTACCTTCAGGTGGACCTCCAGAGGATCAGGAGGATGCAGAGGAGAGCCAGTCAGCTGAGCATCACTCCACACCAGTTAAAATAGACCCCGTCCTTCTTCAGCCAGTGTGTCCGGCTTCATCACAGAGCGATGTTCCGTGTGATGCCAGCAGTGAAACGCGCCACACGAACACGGCAGAGATGGAAGTCGACTCCGCCCTTTCTGCGAACTCTCAAACGGAACAGAAACGGTCGTCGACTCCGTCAGAGGAGGGTGTGAAGGACACCGCCGGTGAGCAGGAAGCCGCTGGCTCCTTGGAACATCCCGCTGTTACCTGTGTCTCTGAACCTCCTGCTCCTGCCTCTGAACCCAAGATCCCCTCCCCTTCTGGTTCCCCGCCCACTAAGGAGGTCCTCACGGAGCCTAAAGACCCGAAGGTGGAGGACCGTCAGAGCGACACCCCTTCTCCTCCGGTCAGCGCCTTCTCCTCAGGCACCTCCACCACCAGCGATATCGAGGTGCTGGACCACGAGAGCGTGCAGAGCGAGAGCTCGGCCAGCTCCCGGCAGGAGACGGCGGAGGGGAAGGCTGCCCTCCACCTCATGCAGGGCTCTTTCCAGCTCCTGTCGACCTCCGCCTGCAGCGACTTCCAGCGCCTGGAGGACTACCCTAAGATGACGGAAAGCTGCGGCTCCTCCTCGGACGCGTTTGAGCGCATCGATTCGTTCAGCGTGCAGTCGCTGGACAGCCGCAGCGTGAGCGAAGTCAACTCGGACGACGACGTGCCCGGGGGTCGCACTCTTGCGTCTGTCACCGCCGGCCCTGCCCCTTCGCTGGTCGCCTCGACGCCAGTGGCGTCTCAGGGGACTCTGCATGAGGCTGTGAGTGTGCCGGAGGAGGAGGAGGAGGAGGAGGAAGAAGAAGGCTTGACTGACACAATGAGGGACCAGTCAGTGGATGAAATGGAGGAGAGTGGGCGGAGCGCTACGCCTGTGAATAGCGAGCAAGAGTTGATGGAGGAGCAGGAGGAGCTGGAGGAGCAGTTGACGGCTAAAAACACACCTGCCGTTCCCGCCTCTGAAGCTGAAGGACAGCCCCCAGCACCAATCACAGAAGACATGAAAAGCTTCTCGACATGCCAGATTCTGGAGAATCAAAAGGTATCCGTGGTTATGCTGGTTTTCATGTACATAAATATGTACATAAATATACATTTGTTGAAGTGTAACTGCACCCCAGCTCTGAGCCTGACTCCACCCACTACACTACTTTGAAAATGCATCAAGGAGCTGAGTGAGGGGAGGGGAGGGGCTGAGAGGGGGATCCTCATTAACCAGCGGGGACGGGGGGGCATACATCGGGGGGAGATACAGATTTGTATAAAACAAAATCGCCCCGCCTACTTTTGAAAGGACATTTTTTTTTTAAATATATAAACTTCCAATGTAGCATAACCTAAGTTACATTCATTTGACGACCATCATTTGTTTCTTTTTTAATAGGGAGATATATAATGGCGTGTGTTGTTGACCAGTGATCATGTTGGCATGTTGACCGGTGTAGAGCCTATTCTATGTCATAACCAGGTGTAACGACGTCAAGATTGCGCTGCAGCCATACATTATGTAAATTTCACTCTCCAGTACTTTTAGGATGCTATGGTGATAGGTACAATACTGTCTGGTGGTGTACCTTTTTATCTTATTTGCGCGGGTGAGCGGGGTTCAAGTCCCGGGTGGGACAGATTTCACTCAGGCGTCATATTAGATTTTTCCCATAAAATTACGTGAAATAAGTTGAGACATTTTTCATCACACTTTTGTCCCCCTTAAAATGTTTTTCACTGCGCCACTGCTCATTAACAATTAACGTAAACATTTGAATTTGATGACGTATGAGCAGATGGCATGAACTGCACATGCACTGAAAACCAGCCAGGACCTGGGGTGATTTTAAACAAATATGACGCGTCAGCCCATTTTGGCAATATTAACGCTAGCATTGGCTCATTTGTCTCATCACAGATGAATCCAAAAAAACAATTTTAAGGTGCAGTTACACATTAAAGAATATCGTGTCTTTTAAATGATCCTTTTTTTTTTAAGCTATTCTGTTTACCTGCAATTGTATTCAAGTAATATGGAGCAGTATTTTGCGGACTTCCAGGTGATTGATGAACTTTCCAGCCGCCTTGAGAAGAGAGAATCACAGCTGCTGGTAGTCAGCAAGGACAAAGCCAGGCTTGAGGAGGAGTGCGATAACCTCAAAGAGTGCGTATATGGCATGCACGTGCACACATGCTGAATACTGCTAGATACTGTAGATTAAAGGTATAGTAAGCAATTGTAAGGTGATACACATTTAGTCAAATTCACAAAATATCTGATAGATTACCATTCTCTGTGCGTACTGACAAAGTAATCTGGTGTTTGTATACAAGCCTGGCTCCGTAACTAACACAACAAAGTGGTGCAGACCGCACACAATAACAATATTCTAGCCTTCATACTGCGTTTCCCATGTGTGGGGCGGAGCTTCTGAGGGAGCACCCTATGGCATTGAAGGAAGAAGTGTTCTTTTTGATCTCAGTTTTAATTTAGCAAGCATTCTTGAGAATCATGACATGACCTTTTTTAAGACTGCTTTGCCTAAGTAGCACAGCTGTAGATTTGGTTTATTAGGTCTCATGAAACTTTATCAAATTTTAGCTGCATAACAGCTTTTATTTTAGAATGATAGAATTGAATAATACCTCGTTTTATTTTCCAATACATTTTAGCATTAAGCATTAATTTATATACAGGTGCACCATGCATATGTACTTGAATTCACAGTGTTATATTAGAGATGCTGTGTGTTGTTTTAACAGTTTGTCAAAACCTTCTGGTCATTGTGACAATGAGCTGTTAGATGAACAAGTCTGTGTGTCCTCCAGTGAAGTGATAAGTCTGAAGGAGGAGAGCTCTACTGTTCAGTCACTGAAGGAAGAGTTTACTCAGCGTATAGCAGATGCCGAGCGGAAGGCTCAGCTGGCCTGCAAGGAGAGAGACATTGCCAAAAAGGTATCTTAGACACACATGAATATATTCTCCTTGTGTATTAGAAAGGTTTTAGGTAGTTCACCAAAAGCTTGTTTGCCCTACAGTATATGTGTTCATTCTTGTATCTGGATAGATCCAGCTGGAATGTTTTGTATGTCTCTGAAGATATTTGACATTTTCATCCACCGTAGGAGATTAAAGGCATGCGAGAAGAGCTGGCCACCAGGCTGAACGCCAATAGTACAATGGAGCTCATCAAAGAGAAGGAAGAGCAGATCAGAGGCTTGTTGGAGGAAGGTGGCCACATTATATATTAATGACAAATTAGAAGATTTCAAGTTACATTTTCTTGTCGCTAATATTGACTTTATGAATTTATTGTGAAAGAATATTATGGGCTAATGATTACAACAGAAGTAGCAAGAGACTCTTTAAGCCACAGATGAAGTTTGTCAATTTCACTTTTAATCATGTTTACATATTCTGCAAATGCCTAGCCTAGCGATTTCTAAGAAACAGACTGAATCTACAAAAACACAACATTGCAAAAACTGAAATCCTTGCGAGTTACCTAGGGGTCACACTGTAGTCCCTCTGGGGTTCAGTCTTTTTTTTTAATCTTTTGAATCTAGATATATAATCTTTAATAAAAATAGTCCATGGCTGGCTTTCTTCAGATGTGCATTTCCTATTTGAACGTTTGTGTGTTGTACCTTTTGCTTCAAGTGTCTGTGACTGTGCATCCCGCCAGGTGAGAAGCTGTCCAAGCAACAGCTCCAGCATTGCAACATCATCAAGAAGCTGCGGGTGAAGGAGAAGGACGCTGACACCAAGATCATCCAACACAGCAAGAAGATCAAGGAGCAGGAGGAGGAGCTTAGACACCTGCAGCAGGTATGGATATAGACAGATGACATAATATGACTGAGCTAGAGTACCTCAGATATGCATGAATCAGGTTTGAGTGATGAATCTTAGGATTTTTCATTATAGTTTTTAAACGTTTTTAATTTTTATAAATTGGGCTTTTGGGCTTTTTAAAGCCCATAAGGAAACATTTCAGTGTATTTATTTTTATTTTATCTTTTTATTTATTTAACCAGGAATGACAGAAACTGACAGAACTTCAGTATCTCACATATGTAGGAATCATTTTTCTGATTGATGAATCTTTGTATTATATTGTTCCAGTTATTATTTTATCTTTCTTTTAAGATTTTATATATTTAACCAGGAAGTCCCTTGAGATTAAAATATCTTTAAAGGAAGACCTGGCCAACATAGCATAGTGTTAAAACCTTTTTATAGGTGGTTATAGCCTCTGTTTGAGACCTGGCCAACATAGAAATGAATTAAAACCTTTTTATAAGCGGTTATTACCTCTGTTTGAAACCTGGCCAACGTAGCATAGCGTTAAAACCTTTTTATAAGCGGCTATAACCTCTGTTTGAGACCTGGCCAACATAGCATAGCGTTAAAATCTTTTTATAAGCAGTTATAACCTCTGTTTGAGACCTGGCCAATATAACATAGCGTTAAAACCTTTTTTTAGGCAGTTATAAACTCTGTTTGAGAACTGGCCAACATAGCATAGCGTTATAACCTTTTTATAGGCGGTTATTACCTCTGTTTGAGAACTGGCCAACATAGCATAGCGTTATAACCTTTTTATAGGCGGTTATAGCCTGTTTGTCATGTGCGTGCAGGTTCTGGATGGGAAGGAGGAGATGGAGAAACAGCACAGGGAGACCATCAAGAAGCTGACCGCTGTGGTGGAGCGGCAGGAGAAGGAGCTGAGCAGGCTGCAGACAGACTCCGAGGAGCTGCAGGAGCAGTGCAGGAGCCTCCAGGCAGCGCTAGACGGCTCTTACAAGTAAATAGTGGTGCCTTGCTATTGAAAGTATGAGCACTAGGCGCTGTCTCTCTTGCAGCACAGCCGGGCTAACGTGGCCCATGCCATTGCAAACATGCACGTGGGTTATAATATGTGACAACATATCCCAGTCCGAGTCTTCACACTAATGTTAAAGAGGAAGTAGATAGCGTGTCTTTAGCCCATATCTGCCTATGACACGGTAAATTACGAAGCAAAATATTACTCAGGAAGCGGTTTAGCAAGTAATAATAATTTTTGATGGGGAAAGGTAAACTTTTATAAGGTTGATCTCTGAGCCAGATTCACGGTTCTCTAATTTGATTGATGTTAAACAGGCAGTTAAACCGGCTTTGACACTTAAGTGTGCATCAGTCAAGATTTCAAGTATGATGTTTTGTTATTTTTTTTGTCATAGAAGCAAATGCAGAACTTTGGAAATGGCCTATATTTACAAGAAGATACACATATATTTTTATGCATTTAGCATGCATTACCAATTTATGGAGTACAGTATAGCCATGCCCTATGCCTGTTGACTTTTCTGATTAAATGTAATTTCCCCTCTGGGCACAACAATGCGCCGCTTTATCTTTGAGAACACTGCTAGCATTTATTGTGCAACTCTCTATCCTCAGGGAGCTGGCAGAGCTCCACAAAGCCAACGCCAGCAAGGCCAGCCAAGCCCAGGAAGCAGCTCTCAGCAGGGAGACGCAGGCCAAGGAGCATCTGACCCTAGCCCTGGAGAAGGCCCAGGAGGAGGCTCGTATGCAGCAGGAGGCTCTGGCCAACCAGGTAACAATGGAGCCAGCAGTAGTGGATGACGTCCAAAATCATGCATCATTGCTCTATTTGCACTGAACTAAATGAGGCCCAGTTGTAGCTGGAGACACTCTCTCTCTCACCAACCCTTTCCAACCCTTGTTTTGTAGGTGGCTGACCTGCGGCTGGCCCTCCAGCGGGCTGAGCAGCAGCAAGCCAGAAAGGAGGATTATTTGAGGGAGGAAGTCAGTGAGCTGCAGCAGGTAGGAGGAGCGAGCTAGCTAGCTAGCTAGCTAGCTAGCTACAGGGATAAAACTAATGCTGCCCTCATGAATTATGGTAATACAAGTTTCCCACTTGGAAATGGCACATGAACGATCTCATGTCGTAATTCCCAGTGGGGAAATTCGGAAATAAATATGATGCCCTAGATCCCGAGTTCAATCTTTCAACATGGACGAAAATGGGAAATCATTTTGTGTCCATGATTTAGAGACTTGTGACATGGGACTACAGCACCGTTATAACGGAGTAGAAGAGTTTTTCAATGTATGGTCATCTGCTACAGTTTTGCCTGACGCAATAAGGCTAGTTTACTTTGTTACCAAACAAAAATCTGAAACATATGTTGGAATTATTATTATTACCTATTATTTATTATTAATAAATAATAAATTCAAACGTGTGCAAAAAATGAACGTTGCGCTTCTATTTCATATACCTCTGACAACAAAGGAACAACACATACTCGTAATTTCGACTTGACAAGTGGGGAGTAGGATCCTCCGACAAGCATGTGAAGGCAGCATGACTCGCATGAATAGGAAGCATTAGGAACCATGACTTAAAATGGAGGTTTCTGAAAATAAAGGAAAAAGCACAACACACTGCTGCAAACTCTATTTACGCTCTCCCCACCATAGAGACTTCGAGAGGCAGAGACCAGGAACCAGGAGCTGAGTCAGAGCGTTACCTCGGCAACGCGGCCCCTGCTGCGACAGATTGAGAACCTGCAGGCATCTTTGGGGGGCCAGACGGCATCCTGGGAAAAACTGGAGAAAAGCATCTCTGACAGGCTAGGTGACTGGAAGATGATTTTTTATTTCTTTACTCGGTGCTTCTTTGCAGTAGCCTGGTTACCAGACACAATATTCACTTTGCATATGGTCTGACTACGCTTCATTGGGAAGTGCTACGTTTCCTCTTACCTATGGTTCATTTTTAACCAATCAGCGTTGCTACAACTGTTTTGATCACCTCATCTAGCTCTACCACCATTTCGAAAAACGCTTGACTTCAACGTCATCGCACTTGCCCACCCTTATTGGTCCGCCAGCAGGGTGGCTGTGAAAACGCTAATGCGAACAGCATAGGCGTATATTTCAGATGCAGAGGAGGTGTCCCTGTCAATATTTAGAACAAGTTTTATTTGTCCCCCCCCCGATAAAAATAATGAAAGACGCTTTGGGGCCACGCGGCGATTTCGGGGTAGTCTGCGTATCAAACCGCTCATTGAACTGCTTGACAGTGTAACTGTGGTCTAGAATATGCCCACTACACCCCGATGGAGTATTGTTTAGAAAACACCTAGATCGTTTTTTGTCCTCCTCCTGTGACCAGTGGACGCCCAGGCACAGCTGGCCGTTGCCGTGGAGAAGGAGCGTGCCGCCACAGAAGAGGTGCTGGCCATCCGGTCCCAGCTGGCCTCTCTAGAGTCCCAGAATTCCCTGCTTCGCCAGGAGAAGGGGCGTCTCTTGGGCCAGCTAGATGCTGAGAAGAACAAGAGGGAGAAGCTGGAGGACGATGGAAGCAGGTACTGTGCAGGAAACACACCAGACACAAGACCCCTGAATGCTGACCCCTGACCCCCTGACCCCCTGACCCCCTGCCACAGCCGCAGTTAAGGAACTCTCCAGAACAAGATACATGCTGAGTGCAAATTAGCAAGTGTAAATGTGTGTGTTAAATGCTGGGTATTGCATAAAGGTTAGGTTACTGGTCTGTCCAACTGAGCCACTTCAGTTTCTATGAAATTTAATTAGTTTGTTATCTTGTTAACGTTTAACAGATAATACTGTGGTACACCTTTTCATGATCTGAATGAAATGCTTTATCTGCATCGTGTGATAGAATCCACGTATCACTTGAAGGAAAAACAACTATGTTTATACCCCAAATAGAAAGCGACCAAATAATGCTACCTACATTATTTACAACCAGTCACTTTCCAGGTTAGCAAGTTAGTAGTCATTTTCAAAAGCCTATGGAGAGCATGGGCCAATGGGGAACTTTCTAATCGTAGTTTTACCTATGCACCGCTTAATTGTCACACCTAGATTATATTGAATATTTCTACAAGGCTGTAGCTATTGTCATTTTTTAAGTCTTAATTTAAGCATTATATGAATGCTTAAATTGTCATGGTTGTTTTGGGACTCGTCAAAGATTAGAAGCCCTGATAGCCTTGTCTTGTCAAAGCTCAGCCGCATATATATATATATGGGCGTGGGCGGGGCAACCTACCCCTTCATTCTCTCCGGGGAAGCAGTCAGGCATGTTGTGGTTGGCCTTTGGGGCCCAGGGTTGTCTATTGTGAAGGGTAAACTGCTGCTCAGCGGGCCAGTGGCGCAATGGATAACGCGTCTGACTACGGATCAGAAGATTCTAGGTTCGACTCCTGGCTGGCTCGTAATTTTTTTTTCTTTCTTTTTTTTTTAATCTTCATTGCTTATGCAGAATGCATATTGGTAATCTAATAATCACATAGGTTTTAAGATTGTAAATGATTAACTATTTCCTCAATCCTTTTGATTCAAACAAACACCTTTGATGTCTGTTACACAAGGAAGGAAAGTGAATTGCGTCACTGCAATTCATAGCCAGCCCAACATGTGCATACACAATGCCTTGCACGTGGGTAGTTATTAAAATATTCCTCTTTGTTTACGTAAATGGAATCAGCGCCTGTTTAAATAAAATATAATGCAGAACATTCTTCCCTTTTTTAGAATAGTATTCAGATTATTTGCTGTATACAACATTTAATTTGATGTAAAGGATTAGACTGGAGTATGATTCAATGTCAGTGTATAGTGTGCATTGGATTGACTGTCAATGGATATCGAAAGCATACTTGTTTTTTAAATACCGTAATGTTTTATTGATGTAGTATACGTTATGTTGTGTCTACATAGGGATCATGTTGAGTTGGAGAACCTGAGGGGGGAACATGGCAGGATGCTAGAGGAGGCCAAGAAGGAGAAGGTAACGCAGAGGACGCCTTTCCACGAGATACGTGTGTTTTCTGTCACACCGCTCCGTCACTGTCTCTGTGTTGCCTCCACCAGCTTCTTCTCACCAACCAGCTGGAGATGGAGAAGATGAAGGTGGAGCAAGAGAAGAAGAAATGCTATTTAGCCCAAGAAGCCCTCAAGGAGAAGGTAATACAATTAAATGAATGCTAGACACACAGCACTATTTAGCCTAGTGATGCACCAATCTTTTTTTTTTAGCTGATACCGATTGGTAGCGATTTTTAGTCCGCAAAATCTACCGATACAGATTGTATAATTTGTATATGTATTATTCATGAATTTAAGATACATTTTTAATCCAGGTAAATGCATGAAATCAAGAAAAGGCCACATTAATTGTGAATTGACAAACAAAGATCGGTATTCTGTATCGGCCATTAGAATGGAAAATCTGAAAATTGGACGACCACCTATCTCGTATTTTGAAATCGGCCAATTATGATCTCCTGCCGATGTATCGGTGCGTGCCAAATGTAGCCCCTCTTTATACAACCCAATGAGTTCTATTGTTGTGATGGTTTAGGAGAGGAAGGCAGTGATCCACTCGGTAGGGGAGGCCCCTGCATCCTCCACCCCCTCCCTGTCCCGTTCCAGCTCCGTCAGTGGGGCCGACCAGGCTGGGCTGCACACCTCTATGCTCTCCCAGGTACGGGGCTGCTGTACGGTGCTCCCTGGAGCGACCTTCCAGACCATGTGCTGTTGAGGCTGATGGCTGAAGAACGTGTACCGTTGTTTGTCCGTCCGTAGGAGGACCCTCTGGACCACCCGCTGGGTCTGATGCACCTGTCGTCCTCCATGAGTGGGACCAACCTTTATGAGGCGGCCAGGCTTTCTGGGGGATCTAGCATCCTGGAGAACCTCCAGTCGCAGCTCAAGCTGAGAGAGGGAGAGATAGCACAGCTGCAGGTATCGCTAGGGTGTTCCATTGATGTTCAGGAGAGGATATTCTTTTTTCTAAGGTTCTGCAATGTTGCGCTCAGCCATGAGCACTTAATTAAGTGGCTGGCTCGCTGCTGTTGGCCTTGGAATGTCTGTTTTATTTGTACTTAAACTATTAATTCATATACATCATATTTTACAATCAGGTTTTTATATGAATTGTTTGTTCATTAAACAATGGGTGCTCAAACGTCATTATAAGGCATTTTGCACTGTTGTTGCATCTGGATGAGGTAAACAGCTAACTGAATGCCAAATATGACCTTTTATTTGGGTGACTTTACCTCCCTGCCCTCATCTCGCCTCAGCTGGAGATCTCTAGTCTGGAGCGGACACGTGCCGTCATGGCTGAGGAGCTGGTCCGACTGACCAATCAGAACGAAGAGATGGAGGAGAATGTAAGGGAGATCCCTGCGATGAAAATACAGCTTAAGGTGAGAACACGCCACCCCCCGTTCACACTCACGACGCAAAGCGCTCAATGTGATCAAACCCCCACTGCGGTTGCGTTTCAGGACCTAGAGCAGCGGCACAACACCATCCTGCAGATGTACGGGGAGAAGGCTGAGGAGGCGGAGGAGCTGCGGCTGGACCTAGAAGATGTCAAGAATATGTACAAAACCCAGATTGATGAACTGCTGAAGAACCAGAAATAGACGTTTCTTGCTTCTGGGGGACACAAAACAAAAAACAATATACGTTTCACTGTCAACATATGGAGAAGATTGTCTGCTTTTTCTACATATTTTAATGGGTAACTGACACACGCGAATATTGGGGTTTATCTGATCTATATGTAACTATTTTGTTTTAATTATCAGATACTTATTATTTAAGTTGGATAATATCTGTGGGTGACAGCCTAAAACATACAGTGCAGATGACCTGTAGGCTATACGTTAGTTTTTGTAATAAGGAATCCTTGCACATATTTTATTTAATCTATTGTTTCTCATGATTACTCCATGGATATAATATTTCAGTAAATACATCAAAACGGATATGAGTATGTCTTAATGATAAAGAGACAAAGCAAAATGAAGGGTTCTGTTGGCATGTTTTTTTTTTTTTTTTTTTCACTCCACAACTTCCAAATCACAAAAGTGGAATAGACTTGTCCATAACCTCTTAGGATCCTGTTGATTGGGTTTTAATATGTATATGTACATTAATAAACGTATATTTGCGTGTTGGAAGTATTACTGCTGTCAAAATTCTACAAATCATGTATTCTTCTAATTAGTGCTTTGTTTATAAATCAAGCCTAAGATATTTAACAGCGCCACCTTGTGATAAATGTATATTGGATGCCGGTAAGATTTCCGGTGTTATGGCGACCTGCTTCATCAATGTATAAAGAGAAGAAGCTGTTCATTCAGGTATCTATCAAATTCCTGTCATATTTGTAAGACAACCTGTAATTTTATGACTTTGTAATTATATTTAACTATTCAAATGTAAGCTACCGTACACCCACAGACCAGACTAACCTTCGCTCACAATAATGTAATTCTCATCCGTTGCAATACTCAGATGCTCAATATATAATTTTTTTTATCTGCATTTTTTTCCTCACTTTTCAGTTTTAGCACTATAAATGCGTAATTACGCCCGTATGCCAGTCTTGTCTATTTTTCTTGTGTTGTCTGTCAAAACACGTTGAGCATTCTCTCTTGTTAGTCAGAGCTGAACTACTCAGCTCACTACTCAGCTTTTTGGTTTGTGTTAAATAGCAGACCTGCAGCAACGATCGGTAGAATTAGACCTGCTAGTACAAAAAGTGAGTGAGAAGGAATACCTTCAGTGGTTTATATCTTTTTATTTGGAGTTTGTGTTCGACATAAAACGTTTCACTAGCCCCTTGAATACGTGTGTAGTTTAATTAACTCACAAAAGGATTTGCAATAGACCGTCCAAATACTAATACTGAGTTAAAATTATTTGCTACAGTAGAACTAGGAGTCATTGTCTATTGTTACACTGTGGCGAGTATAATACTACAATACAATGATAAGTAAGCACAAAAGTATGTATAGGGACTGGTTTGCCACATGAGTTACATCTTGCATCTTATTTTATGTTTTTGAGCTGCACTTCCCCAAGTATCCAAGCAATGACTGCTCAAACAATGGTAGGGAAAAAACAGTCACTAATATTTCCTGGCTGCATGTAACATAGCCTCTCCTATATGTGGTGCTCAGATCTCCCTTGAGCAAAGTTCCCACACGCTTTCCTGTACCCACACGCTTGTGAACTGTGGTATTGTGCTTTCAACCAAGATTATAGTGCAAGTCTGACTCTGTCTCGCCTCCTCCCGTATTCTCTCTTGCTCCCCTCTTCACAGTGTGCTGTGAAGAAGACCAAATATCTCACAAATTTGCGTGACTCTGACTATGCTGCTATTGGTATCACTGGGCATAGCTATTTATTCCACTGTGGGCACTATCCAGAAGCCTGGGAACATCGGCCACAAACCACTGGCACCGCTGATCAACTACAACAGCATATCCCTGCCACCAGAGCATTTACCCTTCTTTCTCCATAACAACAAGAAGGTTGCCAAGCACTGTCACCTGGACCCACTTTGCCCCTTTAAAGTAAGAAAATGTATTTTTGTAACAATATGAAATAATGTGTTATTACTGCATAGGTTGTGTTTACTGCTGTTTTCATTTTAGTGTTAACTGTACCCTGGAAACAGACCCAATGAACTCTGAATTGTTCAATAAAAAAGGCTACTTTGAAAAAGGAAAACTGTTAGTATAGTAAATGAAGTATGAGATGACAATTGTGCAGTGATTGTGCATCGTTGTTTGAATGTGGTTTGAACAGAATTTGTTTTAATAGAGCCGGCAACTACGTTTCAGGTTTGAATGTTTCAATGTATCCCTTATATATATATATATATATATATATATTTGGCAGTTTCTCATTTAACCTGTATTGTTATAATCTCTTTTATTCTAAATAAGCAATGAAGAAAAATGAACAGACCCATAAGTAGCAGATATACCTGATAACTCTAGTTTTATGGTTGTACCCCACATGATACACGCACACATACACACAACCTTTGTCTGTTGTTCACAACAGGATGCACTGTTGGTTGAGTCTGCCTGTTGGGGTTATGAGAAGAACTGCACCCCAGACCATCGTTTCAGTTATCCTGTCTGCACCAAGGTTGACTCTGGATGGTAGGATTTTACAGTATATTACCACGTTCACAAACACTATCTTCCCATTTTGCCGTCTACAGCAAAGCAATAAATCAAAATTCATCATCTATTTTTTTTAAGCATCTAAAAAATATATCTAAGCAGATACTAATTATGTCATAGCCATTAGCTGAATAATATGAATCCTCACAAATGTTACCTTATACTGAAAAAAAACATAATATCAACAATACAGGCTCTCAGTGAATACACTTCTACTCAAATCAATGGTAAGAAATAAATGATGAAAATGTTGTGAATTCAACATATTTTTCAAATAATAATAATAATAAATGTATTATTATTATTAGAAAAATATTTGTGTTTTTTTCACATCATTCTTTTTTGTCTCAGGGCCCAGTCGGTGGAGAATGCACAGCAGATATTCTGGAACCAGGCAGACTTTGGCTACGTAAAGGAACGCCACGCTGAGATGAAGACTCTCTGCCAGGCCAGGAGGCCAGTAAGTCTACTCACTTCCTTAGTTCCCACGGGCCTCTTGTCAACAGGAAGAAACAGCTGAGCAGCAAACCCAGGCATCGATACAAATCACCAGATAGTAATGTACATTCCTGAGAAAAATGGGCCTTAATTTGATTAGAAAATAGCAAGACCATGTGAGTTTTGGATACTTTTCTTTTTTCATTCAGTTTAGTCTTTATGTGGACATCTAAAAATGTCCAGAGGTGCTTTATGGGCCTTGCTCAATTTGTGTCCAGAATTAATATTGTGAAAGAATCCAATCGACGGATATGATACTCCTTTCTCCTTTTGTAGTTCCTTTGTGCAAGGTTATGTTTAAAACACAAACACTTAGCTCCTTAGAGACCATTGTCTTCTTTTTTAGGGGGACTCATCATTGAAATGCACCAGCCACACTCGTTTTTGTAAGGCAACTAACCTTTACTTAGACTTGCGGAAACCTCGCAGAGGTCATGAGAGGTCAGTACACCCGAAGGTACAGCCAGAGCTATGTAGAAGAGAAAGTTGCACCAATGGATGTTCGTGGAGACTCTAAACGGGACACTGCTTGGTGGGACATTTGAATCGATAACTACAGATACATAACTGCAGTTTTTGGTAATTAGTAGTCAATAAATGCATAAATTTACATTTACAATATACTGTAATGTATAGGGTATTATTAGTATTTGCGGATGTCTTCCGAGAACTGTTTTGAGGTTCCACGAGCCACCAATGCTGTGTTGATGCAACTTTTTCTTCTACACGGCTCTGGGTACAACATACACTGGCACAGTGGCTGATCAGGAGCTAAACTCATCGTGTTGGTAATGCTAAATAATATGTGAAACCTCCCTTATGGTCATGATGCAGGTATAAGGAGGACTTCATTCAAAAGGGGGAGCTTGGCGGTCACTGCAGTCTGAACAAGAACGCTCTGGCTGCAGAAGGAGATCACAAGAGTCCCTTGCAGTCTTGGTAAGGCAACGCACATACAGGAGCCTTATTGATAGCTGGGCACCAAAAAAAAAAAACAATCTGACAGGGAATCGAACACGGGCCGCGGCAGTGAGAGCACCGAAACCTGACCACTAGACCACCAGGGAGGCGTTGTATGTTCCACTGGCATGACTGGAATTTGTGTGTATTACCGCAGACTGCCACTAGAGTACACTTTTTACCCACTGCCACACAAACTGTAACTATCTCAGATCGCAGTTATGGTATTATCTATGTGGGATTCTTGGCTTGTTGTTTTCAGTGTTGCTGAAGCAACAATCCCTTAACAATCTTTGTCAAATAGGAATGTGACATGGAGGTCTATCTTTTAATCCATTATTCATTTCTTCATTGTTTGAATGGAAATTATTGATTTTGCATATGAATAGAGGCAGGGAGTTTCTGAAACCAGTTCAAGAGGGTTCACCCCCATCACCCAAAACAATTGTTTAATTTGAACTGACAAAGGAAATGAACGCAGCCTGTCCAAGGATGCAGACAATTTTTGCTCACTTTCAGCATAATGCTTCTTAGACCCACTGCCTAACTCAAATCTGTCTAGAACAGAAACCGGAGCTTCTAATGCTTTCAAATGACAACAATGGTTGTATTCGGACCATTTATACTCCAGTTCTGTACGTGTACAGAAGTAAATGAGTACTGGAGTAAAGATTTGAAATACCTGTTGAGACAAAAAGTATACAGTGGAGCAGAGTAACGTTTGCAATGCTGCTTGCGTATAGTTTGCATACGTGCACTGTAAAGAGTACTGGAGTATAAATGGGCTTTAAGTCCTTTAGGCAGTTACTGTGTCGTTAAATGCTCCACCCACCCCCCACCCAGCCATGCTCCCTCAGGGGATGACCCTGTGTGCCCCAAGCTTAGGTTTTCTAAGAAGTAAGTTGCTTCCAATGGGGCCAGTGGCGCAATGGATAACGCGTCTGACTACGGATCAGAAGATTCTAGGTTCGACTCCTGGCTGGCTCGTAAGCTTTTGTTTTTTCTGTGAGGGACACATCTCATCCACTCATAATGGAATTACAGCCACCATCTTCTGGTCGGAGATATAGATACCCCAAATTAAGGACCAACCGAGCAAAACATTACAAGGCATTACAGAAAAACAATGACTAACTAAACTGTATTGTCTGGTTGCAAAACTAACTAAAATAAAATACAATTATAGAGTAAATGTCCTTAGTTTTCGTCTTTCTAAAATTGTATGATGTTTTTGTTGAGTTTTTATTAGACAATACTTTTTCTGACCTTGACAAATAACCCATATTACAAAAGACTAAAACTAACACTAAAACGAATAAAAACTACACTAAAACTAAGCATTTAAAAAAAAATAGAAACTAAACTAAACTAGCAAACCCGCTTTAAAAAACAATTAAGACTAAATACAATGCAAAACCTTAATAACCTTGGCCCCTACTGTACAGCTCCTGTCTAGTACTGTCATCACTGTGACTCTTCTGCTTGTGGCACTAAAGACACATGAGCTCCCCTGTTGCTGCAGGTATGCTGAGCTGGAAACATACACAGAGCTGGACTTCAATCCCTTGCTGGACGGACACTGTGACCTCGTAATTGAAAAGGCCACTGTTATCATGAAACTGGATGCAGGTATTTTACACGGCCTTGTCCTGTGGCGATGAATGTGGTGGTAACAGGTAACTGTTCGTGTCACATGTAAGCACATGAACCAACAAGTCAGCATATTTTAACCTTGCATAGGAAGGTAATTAGAGGAGTAATTCAGAATATATTCATACACTGTATAATTGGGGCGATAGTGGGAGTAGAAGTAACAGACTAATAGACAAAATGCTCAATCTGCTCATGTATTACGCATGTGTACACAATGTATGTATTCCCATTATACAAAGTATTAAGACATTTATCTCCTAATGATGTCATTTTATGACCAAAAGTGGTTTTCCCAGTTATGGCCTTGTTGATCAGGAGGTCGAAAGAAAGTAGTGATATTGGCTACTAATGTATAGATTTGCATGAAAGTCATTAATTAAATTGCAAATGCACTGTGTTGTCCTTCTCATAGGTGTAAACATGTACCATCACTTCTGCGACTTTGTTAATCTGTACATCTCTCAGCACATCAACAACTCCTTCAGCTCGGACATCAACATCCTTATGTGGGACACGGTACACACACACACACACACACTCACGGCACTTGAAAAATAATTGAAAGGTGGTAAAGAAGCGATCTGGTCATTAGTAAAACAATAGAATGTACCTTCTGTATATTTAGAATGGGATTAGTAATACATGCACTGCTAAGAGGCAATGGGGTATCATTGTTACGTGGATACAGTGAATAGAGATGTTAAACCATGTGTATCTTGGAGTTTTGTGTCTGGTGGTCACATCTATGAAAGACATGAAGCAGAGGAAGCACATGGTGAACGTCTGAATGATTTATGTTTTTTCCCCGGCACAGAGAGGTGGAGTAATATTGACACACTCAAGTTAAAACAAGGGATTTCATCATAAACAACAGGCATCCATTAGGACATCGCCATGAGAACATGTTGATAACAGAATTAGTCATGCAAATTGAGCCTCGCCCAAAATGTATAAACAACTGACTGCAAAACGTGCAACTGAGAGACCTCAGGCTATTAAAAAGAGATTAGTGAAATAATTCAGCTGAAGTCATGATTTTAATTTTACTATTCAATCATGCACTGGTCATTTAATTGCAGTGGTAACGCTGTAATATATACAGTCTATATTCCTTGTGTTTGTTCTCGTATCACAGAGTCCATATGGATACGGAGATCTTTTCAGTGAAACGTGGAGGGCTTTCTCAGATCATGACATCATCCACCTGATGAACTACGATTTAAAACGAGTAAGTATATTTGCTCCTTCGGGTGTGTCTTTCTACTGTAATTCTACTGTAATTCTACTGTAATTCAAATCCTGTTCCAAAACCAAGTTCACTCCATCATGATCTTGTATGTAAATAAACTGGATGCTGGAATCAAAGCACTTCAATATGCAGCTTGTTTGTTGGTTAGCATTGTTAAACATTGCTATTGTTGGCTTTGCTATATTAGTCAGCATATAGTACTACTTGAGAAGGTGCACAAACATAATAACAGGAATATACATTATAAACACTATTTAAAAATACATGCAGTATTACATTAGAACTAGGTTTAAAGTAGTTTTAAATTAATTTAAAATAATCACACGTAATCATTGCATTAGAATATGTCTAAAAAGCGTGTGAATCTCCAGGTGCCATAAGATAACCAGATCATTGCTTTTTACTCTGGTAGGTGTGTTTCAAAGATGCCATCTTCTCGCTTCTCCCGAGGATGAGATATGGCCTGTTTTATAACACTCCGCTGGTAAGTTTGTGTGTGTGCACCCTCTGCCTTTTTCATTAACCATGCAGGTTCCTGTATATTCTGTGAGCACGTGTTAATCATTTGTTTAGAGTGGAAACATAACAAATGTTATTCAGGCCAAATATTTATGCGATGCATTCTCACACTTATTTAGATGATAATTCTAAGATTATTTATGTAAATATGATATCATGCAAATTGATGTAGGCATAGCCTTGTGATGTGAAATATTGATAGCTTAGCCTCATAGTTGATGTCTTTGCCCGTTGATCTGTCATGTTTATATTATTGTGCTTATTTGTGTTGTCATGGCGCTCTGCACAGATTGGCGTTATGTCTAGAGCATGTGTTAAACTCAAGGCTTGCAAGCTTTCAGCTCTTATAATGATGTGAATGGCCTGTGAGCTCATTGACAGTATGTTTAGACCACTTTAGTCCCTTTGAAAACAAGCTGCTCTGTTGTTGTAACCTGAAGGTGAGTTTGCCTATTTCTGATCCCATGCTGCTGATGTGTGTTGATGCCAGATTGCTGGCTGTCAGAGTGAAGGAATGTTCTGGGCCTTTTCCCAGCATGTTCTACATCGACTCAACATCATGCAGGAGGGACCAAAGGTAGGAAGAGCTCTATACGTGAAAGAGAGACACAGAGAGAAGTTAGGAAGTTTTTAGTGCTGCTAAAATTCAACTATGGGAAAAGTACCTAAGAGAGTTTCTTGATTCTGGCACATCAGATTAAATGGTGATTGCCATATTTTCACAAAAATAGAGGGAAGTAGCTTTGTGTGGTGGGGCTAGATGACTTTGACAGCACTTTGAAGGGGGTGGGGGTTAAAAGGCATAGTTCCCTGACCGGGAATCAAACCTGGGCCGCAGTGGTGAGAACGCTGAATCCTAACCACTAGACCACCCGGGAATTCAGTTGTAATCTACAGAACATCTTACTGGATGATATATGTATTACCATGGCTCATTGGTGGCATGAATAGTAATCAAAGCAACAGCAGTTTAATAAAGTGACCTCTGATTTGATCAAATAGTTAAAATTGCTTTGAAAATGTTATAATAAATACTTTAACAAACGTAATTTTGATATCACACGACAATGTATCAATACCAATTTTATAAAAAAGTTTTTTGTTAAGTCCGACCATTTATGCCATCATAAATGTTTGTTCCCTGACCGGGAATTGAACCCGGGCCGCGGCGGTGAGAGCGCCGAATCCTAACCACTAGACCACCAGGGAGCTGTGTGGCAACTTTCAGAACATCTTACTGGATGATATAGGTATCACCATGGCTCATTGGTGGCATGAATAGTAATCCTAGTCATTGTGATCACTATTCACATACTTCTTTGTTTGTAGGCAGTTAGTTACAGCATTTAACAGACATGGTCAAGCTTTTTCTTACAGTCTCAATCTTTTACTTGCACACATCTCTGGACGGTCTCTGAGGTCTTCAGGCCGAGATCTTTTAACTGTTCCTAGGACACGTTTTAATTAATGTTATTTACTCTGTTCATCTTTCTTTTTTTTCTTTCTTGTTGATATTTTATCTAGATCAAAACAAAAGCACCTCTCCCTTTAATACCATAGGGCGCTCCCTCAGAAGCTCCACCCCCCAACACATTTCAAACGCACTGCCAAGGCTAGGCTTGTGCTGTGTGACTGTGTTAGCTTACTAGCGCTGACTCTGCCTTTAAGTTAAAGGCCAAGGGATACGGGTAGTAGCGGCAAACCCACAGCCTTGTGTTAATGCAGGCGCAGAGCAGAGCTCGGGCTCTTCAAAGTACACTGCCCTTGCGGACATATCTCAGCGTACGAGCTTAATACCTATGTGAACTTTTGATACTGCCCCTGGCCTACAGAGCACGCTGGGTGTCGTACATGTGCAGTCGACACAAAATCTTAGTGCTTTACTGGATTTAGAACTGGCAGTGCGGCGGTCTTAAAAAAAGTAAAAGAACGTTCCCGGGCCGCGGCGGTGAGAGCGCCGAATCCTAACCACTAGACCACCAGGGAGGTATCTGTGTACATTTAGAAAGGGTCTCTGTTCCACTGCATGTCTAGAGGGCTGTGTTGCTCATCTGCCGTGTACCAGCATATGACAGTCAGCAGTATGTAAGGGCCGGCGTGTTATGAGTGCTCAAGTTCAGGCTAGGGTAGACATGGCTGTTGCCAATACAGTTACCATAGCTTCCATTTACTTATGGTGTTCTGATTAGCAGCTACTGAAAGTGATTCCATTGTATCGTCAGCTCGGCGCCAGTACAGATAAATCAGATTATTATACATTATTTTATTACAAATTATTATAAATTATTAGGACATTATGTCATTGTGTGACAATAGGAGGTCATACTTAACCAAACCAACAGCAGTTTAATAAAGTGACCTCTGATTTGATCAAATAGAGTGAAAATTGCTTTGAAAATGTTCTAATAAAATAATCTCACATGACAATGTATCAACACAATTTTTATGAAAAGTTTCTTTATAACCACTAATCCTAACCACTAGACCACCAGGGAGCTGTAGTTCTTTCTATTTTCCTTGTCTAACCGTCCACGTGTGGCTTGCATGACAGTTGTAGGTTCTTCTGTTGATTGAAACCAGAGCCATGTAAAGAGAGAGTTACGTCATCTCCGTTCACTCCAATGGACCATTTTTTCACAGCAACGGAGCCACAAAATAGTTCCCGGCAATGAGCCTAAATACTAAAAGTACCCTATAAATTATATTTAAAATGTAAATCGGTGCATTTATTGACTACTAATTACCCTAAAATTAAGTTATGTATCTGTATATATACTGTATATATATATATA